>JAKGRZ010000042.1:0-159364 GCA_022537955.1 Schmidtea mediterranea | reverse complement strand
TAAATAAATAAAATTCTATTTTTAATCAAATCTTAAATAAATAAAAATTCTATTTTTAATCAAATCTTAAATCTTAAATAAATTAAAAAACATTTTTTAACATAAAAGAAAAATAATCATCCAATTAAAATAATATCTATTTGATAAAAAATATATAGAAAGTTTTGGTATAAATAGAACCATAAAATTTAGTTAATTGTCCCTAAAAGAAATTTTTTTACCACGATCTTGCAAGGTTAATCCTCACAATGTCCTAAAATAAAACCGACAGAAAGTTGAACATTTATCTTTTTGCACGCAAACATAGCACGCACATATATACAAGAAAACATCAACACAACACGCACCTTAGAAGTGATTTGTAATTTAACAATTGTAAAATTGAATTGAAGAAAATGTGTTTAAAGCTTAAATTCTGGTAAATCATTAATTGTTATTTAATAAATTTATATATAAAGACTTTGTTTTATCTATATAAGAATATCAGTGAAAGTTGAGACCTCACTAAAACTAGAGACCTCAGCATTTTGCCTATCCTGTCGGCTATTTCGTTTAGAATGTTACTGGGTAATGCGGTTAAAAAACGAAGTTTATAACGTGAATGCATTAGCGCCTTAGATAGGATTGCAAGGATAATTTACATCTTGTAATTAAAGAAAGTCTTCATTTTTATTTTTTCTGATATAATGATTAAATTTATTTCTTGCACTTGAAATATTGGCTTAACTTACTAAATAAATAATAAAGATCTTATTCTAAAAAATATATGCAAAAAAAAATTATACATAAAAAAAATTTTACGAAATTTCCGTGGATCATATGATATTATACCCTAACCCTTTAATAAATTGTTATTTGCAAGCTGGTCGTCATGGTTGGCGGCTGTAATCTAGCTATTCGGAGGACTCTACAAATAAGTATTTTGTTAGTAATACTCATTAATTAATTTAGTGTCTATGACGCTTTGTCGTGTCCGCCAATACACAATGAAAGATGTGTAATGTGTACCTATCCCAACAAGCTAGGGTTTTTTATGCTATGACGCTCAGGTAATTTTTAACCCTTCTTTCAGGAGGAACTAATGAGTCTTATGCACCGGACTGAATACTCAGCATCTCTTTTAGGGACAGTATTAAGTAATCACTCAAATGGCTTGGCAATAAAAAGCATGCACTTCATATTGTCCTCTCTTGTCTTTTCTTAAATCCATGTTTACTTTTTATTCTTAGTTTCAGTGTATTTAATTTAGTTTTAAGGACTGAAAACAAGTTTATGTCCATTGGTCAAATATTAGCTAATCCTGTGGCAATATGTTCTTTGTGATGCGAGTGAGAAACCCAAACCCTTTCTCCCAAAACTATCCATTTATTATTATTGTCGAATAAACGTATGAGTATTCTACTGTAGCCGTTTCCTAATGTCTATCTTGAATGTGACTTCCAGTGTTATCAACTTCTTTTGTTGTATCCCTATCTCTTAGATATTCGAGAATAAAGTTAATGGACAGTTTATTTTCCTTAGTGTTATGGAGGTTCTTAAAAGTGGCAATTGCGCCATTTCCTTTTCAGAATTCATAAAGGAGAGAAAGACATATTTGCTGTTCATCGGAATATTCATAGTTATTAAAATTTTATTTGGCATCTTTCCAATCTAAATATAGACTAATAATTTTGTTTAAAATAACAAATATATTCATTTCTCATTTAATTTATTAATTTTAGAGAATCGACAACAAATATTCATAAGACATTTGATAAATATTAACCAAATATTTTTATTAAAATTCATTCATTTTTCATTTTTCATTAAATCTATTCTGATAGTCACAAATGAACAAAAAGCCATTTTGCTACCATTCTCAATTTGAATTGGTCTAGCATTGCAATTTGCATGGCTTATCCGTGCTCCGTATGCTTTGTAATAATATGATTGATGTTGCAGCACTTTTAAATAAACGCATTCAATAATACTCTTCACTGATAGAGTTGAACGTTAATGGTCGACTGAATACCCAGCGCCTCAATGTTTATATGTATATGTACTTGTTATCCATGCATGACCACCGTGAATTTTACACAATGTGATTAGTTCACTGTGCAAATTGTACAACTTTGCATTTTATGTTGACCAAATCATATTTTGAGATCACTCATTTTATTGTGAAAATCCAAAAGATAAATCACTGATGATCGACATTTTTGATAAATATAAATCATATTTCAATTTGTTTTTAATCAATTTCAAATGTAAAAATCTAAATTATACAAGATATACTTTACCAATTTCTATAAAATTTGAAATTTACAGCAAATAAAGATACTGATTTATATTCTATTAAAAAATTTAATTTTGAAAATAAAAAATAATTCGCCCACGATAGGATTTGAACCCCTAACTCAACGAATTATTACCGACACCACTGGTGTAAGAATTTTGAAAATAACTCATTCAAGATAGGATTTAAACATTGGATTTATAAATTTTATGAAAATAACCTATCATAGGATTATTTACATGTAAATACTTGACCGAATTCTATAATTTTATAGAAAATATACTGATTCTCTTAAAAATTCAATATTTTGATAATAATTCACCAAGTTAGGATTTGAAAATACTAATTCATTCCGACTCTATAAATTAGAAGCGATACCATCAACTAAATTCGTTGTAACAACTATTTTAGATTTAGTGTTTTATGAAAATAAGTCACTGGGCTTACAAATGAAAGTCACTGACTCACAATATAAATTGATAAAGAATAATCGATCCATAAGTTTTATATCAATATTTTTTAAAAATTCACGCATACTGGATTAATTACTGCTAAAAAAATTCACACAGTTATGGTAATAATAATGCTATTGATAATAATAATTTAACTTTCACAACAATAAAAAGACAAACAATTTCGCAAACGTAAATTTATTACAAATACATATTTGGTAAACATCGTCAATATCAGTTAAGTGGATACTAATGATATCTAACCTTTTGTTTTTAATAAGAGCTTTGAAAATATCTAAATACTAATTAAAACTCATCATTTTTAGTGTTGATACCAAAACGTGTAAATTTAGATTTACATTCATTAACAACTTGCTAATTAACCGATAATTTCGGACATTACAGCTTTATGTAACCAAACATTGATTAAATAACCATTAAAAATTCATCAGGTTTTATGTGTTACCTATTATATATTTCAATAATTTACTATTCGAACTAGGTATATTATAATACTTTTCGAGAAATTTATGAAAACACTATTACATGATTTGTTATAAAGTTATCTAAAAGATAAGGAATTTTAATCCTTTGTAAAGAAATAGGATATAATTTTAACCCTTAGTAATGAAAGAAGTAACAATTTTAACCCAAAATAATGAAATATTTAATAATTTTAACCCTAAATGATGAAAGAGGTAATAATTTTAACCCTATGTGATTAAAAGTTTGAACTATTATAACCTTATGCATACCAATAATTACTAAATACCAAGTATATTATAACACATTTCTTTAATAAAGAGAAGTTGCTTAATTGATAAAAACATATATTTTAAAAATTATTCAATCGTTGACAATTTTTAAGTACCTGTTAAAGATTTTAATGGTTTGAAAATTTCTATTTAAATTATCAAAATAATTAGATTAAAAAGTATATAAATTTGTTAATCATCGATGTAAATAAACTCGTAAAATTATTGATTGATTAAATGCAATTGTTAATTAGAAATATTAATTGGAATATTATTGACTGAACTTATTTTTCAATAGAAAGTTAATCTTGAAAACAACATAAAAATCATATTTCAATAACTTTCTTAAAATTAATTTTGAAAAAGTACAAACCAAATACTTGATTTTGATTGACTGTTACTATTTACATATTGCGATTGACAACGACACTATTTTTCAATAAATTTAATCGCTAAACTCATGTTCACATTACTAATAAATTTATCAATATATTAAAATTATTACAGTTTTCTTGAAAATAATTTGAAAACCTACTAACTATTTTTTAATAAAACTATTATTCAAATAAAAAAAGATGAAAAGTTGAATAGATTTATCAATATATTTATTGAAATTTTTATTGAAAATAATTTGAAAATGTACAAACCATATTGAATTTTTAAAATAAACTTATTATTTAACTAAAACCGGTTGTATAAAATACTAATAAATTTATCAATTAAAATAATTACAGTTTTTCATGAAAATAATAATTTGAAAATGAAATTATAGAATACTTGATTTTAATTGGTTAATTCTATTTGTTACCAATGACAACGACTCAAATTAATTCAAATTTTAATGTTCTAAAACAGTACTTTATCACTTCAAATTATTTTCTTAATATTATTGATATCACATTAATTAGTCGATAGGAAATCATATTATTCAAACGAACAAAATTTCATTAATCTTTTTAAATAAATCAATAAAACAGAAGTCATTTAAAATTATTATGATGTTGATACTGATTGGTTAATCAGTATCTAGCAAGTGTATAAAAGCTCGTCACCGCCTTATAAAGATCATAAATCAAACATGACCAAGAAAATAGTGAGCCAACCAGTTTAGATGTTCCACAATTATAGAATGTATTTTTAAAGGAGCCTATCAATATGCAATTGGTAAATCCAGTCAAACTCAATTTCAATCTCTCGCTGGGACACTATCAATGATAGATATCAAGGATATTGATACGGTTTTCAATAAGATCAATTCGAATATAAAATGCAATGAAAATGCATTCTTCACCAGTCAATATACCAGATATTACGATGCATTTACAGAAATAGGTTTCAAAGAACAGGAAAACTGGTATTTACCAATAACAATAAAGGATATATAGCTGATCAAAATGATGTGAGTAGTGGGATTGTGGCCCGCTAAACGAGTGACCCGTTAAGACAAAGATATATATACAACCCCGGCAAAAAAAATTTCTAAGTTTAAAAGTGTTGGGCCAGCACACAAATAGCCTTGAGAATTGTTTAAATGCATCAGTAATACAGCACGAAAACCCAGCACCAAGATAACTTAAAATACAATATAAAACACTAACTAAACATTTTAAAATCTGAGAGAATATAAATAACTATAAAATGAAAAACATAAAAGTAAAATAAAATAAATACAAAATGCATCAAGAACCACACGAAATTTACATAAAAAATAACATAATAACAAGAAAATTCGACCGTAAAATAACCATTTATATAAAATTAAAAATTAATGAATTAAATGAATAAAATAAAATATTTTTAGATGAATAAATTTAATTAAAAATGTTAAAAATAAATTACCAATTTAAATTAAGAAATTAATAAAAATCTAATTTAGATAACACAAATAATTTCAAGGTCGAATTTTGTTTAATCGCAATAAAATTAACACGCAAGGTTAAGGCCAAATTGTAGGTATATATACTGACGTGTTTTCACAAATTAACAACTAAAAACTACACAACTACTTGGCAGTATTATTTCTAATTAGAATATCAATTTTTCCGTCTCACTTGGAGACTGGTTATATTAGTGTGCGCTATGGCACTTATTGATTGGAATTTTTAATGGATTATGCTACGAATGTTTTAATGGATCAGGTTACGAATTTTTAATGGATTAGGTTACGAATTTTTAATGTATTATGCTATGAATTTTTAATGGATTTTGCTACGAATTTTTCAATATATGATGAATTATGTTACGAATTTTTGATGATGGATTATACTACGAATTTACAATATAGGATGAATTATGGATTATTAACTTCTATATTATATGTTTACAAATATTCCGAAAATTTTCATGCATTCGAGACTTTTACCCAATGGATCTGGTAATTTTAATTCACTTCTTTTTCAGCCCACAGCCAAAAACATAACGCAAGATAGAAAAATAAAACATACTATCGTAAATCGTGTAAGTGCGTGTACAATCGCCAATGATTTCGTGCCCGTGAAGGCTCCGGCGTGAGAACGCAGGAGCTGGGACGTCAATATTATCCGTAGATAGAGGAAATTGGAGGGTAAATGAGTAGTCCTTTGGCTGCTCCTTCATGAACCGTTTCCTCTAAAATTGACATAAATTTTTTAACAACAATCGGCTCAAAATCACTAACACTGAGTAGTTCAGTGGGCACTCATTAAATATAATATGAACATAAATAGATCTTAAGGACAAAAAGGGGGAATGGGTAGAGGGGAAAATTGCGAAATCGTTGCAACAGTTAAAATGAATAGGCATCGGAAAAAGATTAATCCGAACGACCAAAATCATGAAAAATAATGTTTTAAAATAATATATAAGGATTTAATAAATTATGTTGAATTGAAACGGAAAATATGGGCAGAACGCTGCGCAACTTTTCGGAAATAGTTAAAACATTCATCATAAAAACTGTAAAATAAGGGCGGAACGCTGCTCAAATTTTCCGAATCAATTAAAATATTTATCGAAAATAGTAAAATAAAAGTGAAATGCGGCTCAACTGTGAGTATGAAATGATTATGAAACTGTAAAATAAGGGCAGAATGCTGCTCAAATTTTCCGAATTAATTCAAATACTTAACAAAAATAGTAAAGTAAAAATGAAACTGTAAAATAAGGGCGGATCGCTGCCCAAATTTTCCGAATTGATGAAAATACTTATAGAAAATAGTAAAGTAAAATGAAATGTTGTTCAAATGTTAGTGTAATATCCTTATAAAACCGAGAAATAAGGGCGGTACGCTGCTAAAATTTTTCGAATTAACATAAATACTTTATCGAAAACCGGAAAAATACAGATGGATTACAGCTAAAATTTTTTACAAGAAAAATATTTTATAAAGCTGAGGAATAAGGAAGGATCACTAGTAAAAACTTGATAATAATAATGATAATAGTAAGGATAATGGTAATTATAATAATGATAATAATAATAATAATAATAATAATAATAATAATAATAATAATAATAATAATAATAATAATAAAATAATATAATAATAATAATAATAATAATAATAATAATAATAATAATAATCATAATTAGGATAATAATAATAGTAATAATGATAATGGTAGTAATATAATAAATGTAATGGTAATTATATAGTAAAAAAGATAATAATAAAGGTAATAAATATAATAGTAACCATGATAATGCTAATGACAATAATAGGAAGCATAGTAGTTATAATAGGGATAAGAGTAAGAGAGATAATGTGAGAATATTTAACCTAACAAAGGGTGTACAGGCCACAGGATAATCCATCAACACGGACGACGATAAGAAGGACCATGGAAATGGACATAAAAATGAATGATATGAGAATATAGGTGAACCTTTGAAAGAGATAGGAGAATAATGGGACCTAAAAATTGAAAGCGAGCACAGGTCTTCTATCGACAGCTCGTTGGACCCAGAGATCGTTCGGTCAATTATAGCATTAGTAATAACGCTCACTTTTTGCGGACGATCTACCCACTCGAACACAGTTCCAACGTTGCTTAGGTAACAACCATATAGTTTCAAAATATCGACACCCAGAAACCCACCACAAGTACAAATTTTTGTAGGACAAAGACAATGACTCATCAAAGAAATTTCAAGGTAATTTAAACAAAGACAATGGGTTATTCAAGGTCTTTGGATGACTCATCATAATTCTCAAGGTCATTCAAAAAAATTGCAATATAAAAAAAAAAAAAAAAAAAAATTGCAATATCATTTGAAAAAAGACCATGACTCATTTAAGGTCATTGTACGAGTCATCATATTTTATCAGGGTCATTGGATGACTCATAATTTTTCTCAAGGGCTTTTGAACAAAGACCAATACTCATTCAAGGTCATATTATGACTCGTCATATTTTTTAAAGGTCATTCAAATTTCTCAAGGTCATATTATTTTTTTAAAAAATGTAATTTAAAATGACTACTTATTTTTATAAGTAGTGTTTTAATTATTAATATTTTAAATTTTTATTTTTTATTCTAATACTTAATTTTATAAGTAAAGTTTTAACTATTAATATTTATTATTATTATTATTATTATTATTATTATTATAAAATTTATTATTATACTATAATTAATATATAATAAAAAACAAAGTCATATGCAACAAAAACTTTTATTAAAAAGAAATAATTCTACTATAATAATATTGTCGAAGAGCTTTATTCAAAGCCCATTCTACATACTTTCGATATCGGGCAGCGCATCAATGACATCCATCTCCACATGGATATTCAGGTTTCATATCTATTAACATTTTGTTTTGCTTAACATCCCATAGGAACTCATCGATTACGGAAAATATCCATATAGATGTATGATTAAAGACCAAGTCTGCAATTATTGATGTTGGCTTATCCTTCAATATTTCATGTATATCTGGATAATAATTTTTTGATAACTTTAAAATAATCATCTACAACACACGTAAAAAATAAAAATAATAATAATAAATTACTATAATGTTTAATTTCGTTCATTATTTGAACTGCGCTCGGTACAATAACATCCATTATAATGATAAAAAATTGAAATAACAATTATTTTTATACTAATTTAGACCAATGAGAAGTTAAACACACACACAAACCTTTAGCTATAAACAATAAATATTAATTTATATAGATTTGAAAATGATTAAAGAAATTTTAATAATAATATTAGTTGTTAGTGTTTTTAATATGGCTAACTCAATTTTTGTAACCGTTCAAGGTAAAAATTCTACAAGATGTGTATGTCCTGATACAGCAGTGTTGATGGATATTTTGTATATGATAGATAGGCCTAGATATTTGAAAACTCCAGTCAAAAGATTATCTGAAAGAATGAGTAATTTAGAAATCCGATTTGAACTCACATATGAGACTTTAAAAAGACCTAAAATCGAATTATATGATGATATTCTATATCTAAATAAAACCATCTGTATTATCAAAAATGAATTAAGAAAATCAATATTAGAATTGAATGAAAATCGTAAAATTAATAAAAAAATGATGAATCAAGTTCAATATAGTATAAAATTTTATTCTAATAAACAACTGATCAGTTCAATCTTATAATGAAAGAAGTTCAACAACCGGTTAACAAATCGAAAGAAGTTTAAAACCTGGTTAACAGTGCCAACAAATCATCATTGTCATTTCCATTATATATTTTTACATATTTTCTTAACATTGCCACTTAAATGCAATGTTCATGCATGATTCTGATTGGTCCAATATAGTATAAATAAGCTTACACTTCCAAATATTTTTATAAAATGCCAGAAACTAAATTTTTATAACTTTAATGAATGAGCTGGTTTCTAATAATAGAGAAGAAGATGATATCATTAAAAACATAAAATTCATGGTCAACCGTACCGAGAAAATCGTAGAAGACATCCCATTTGATTATGAAAAATTCTCAATTTGTCAACATTGGAGAGAAAGAAAAATTCCTTCCAATCAATATTTAGTTATATGTTTGATGAAAATAATAAATGGATGCGAATAATAGTAGGATTAATGTATATGAAACACATGATATTACAATCTGGATCCTACTATGAAAATTATTTCCAATTTATTATTCTTTTATTTTTATCATTATTTAGGTGATAGAAACAAAAATTGATCCATGGGTAGAAACAAACGGTGGATGAGTAGCAATTATTCAAGTTGCCGCAGAAGCCAAACTTTCAGATATTTATATTGCAAATTGCAAATTTTTATCAAAGCTATCAACTGGAACATAGGTTTATATATATATGTAATAAAGTTTATCATAAATTTTAATAAATGATTCTTTGTTATTATTATAATAAAAAACTACATTTTTAAAGATTTATTGATTATTACATGTACATGCTTCATCACCACAATATTCTATCATAATATTTTCTATAACATGGTCAACACAAGTCTTAAATTCGTAAGGCTCAACTAAATTTTCAGTAGGGGTTTCTTCATCGTTAATAATTTCAGTATCATTAATAATTTCAGTATTATTTATAATTTCAGTATCTTCATTAACTTCATTACTCTGACATTCTGAATCACAACATGAATCTTCTTTATCCAATGCTTCAACTAGAGTCAACATATCTCTAATTTTTACACTGGTTATTTCTTCGAGTTTATCAAACAAAAAGTTTATTAAATATTCTAAACGAAAATTAATTAATTATTTTATATTTTATATTTTACCTTTTTCAGACATAATTTTTAAACAATTTTAAAACTAATTATAATTTTGTTTATAGAATATGTTGTAAAGAAAACAAACAAAATCTGTTTAAATACATTTATGAACTTCCACATTAAACACTAAAATATACATTAAAATAATTGTAAAAGTCTAGCAGTAACAATTTTCCAGATTGGAGAAAGCACATCATTTTGATCAGATTTATATCCTTGGATTGTTATTGTTAAATACCAGTTTTCCTGTTCTTTGAAACCTATTTCTGTAAATGCATCGTAATATCTGGTATATTGACTGGTGAAGACTGCATTTTCATTGCATTTTAAATTCGAATCGATCTTTTTGAAAACCGTATCAATATCCTTGATATATATCATTGAGATAGTCCCAGCGAGACACTGATAGCATTGATTTTCTTGGTCATGTTTGATTTATGATATTTATAAGGTGGTGACGAGCTTTTATACCCTTGTTAGATACTGATTAACCAATCAGAATCATGCAAGAATATTGCATGGTTATTGCATTTTATGTGTGCCTCGATTATTTCTATATATGTTTTAATGTGCCAAATTGTTATTATTACATTATTGTAATCACTAATATTATAACAATTTAAAAAATTAATACTATTAAAACCAAACAAAGACTAATATTATTACTATTTAAAAGATTTCTACTAATAAAATCAGACTATTTAAAATAAATATAAAACAAAAACAACCAAATAAAACATTTATTTCTTAAAAAGTTTAAATTTACAAGCATTGTTAACCGATTTCATTAGACACCATTCGATATACCTTTGAGATCTGAAATTGCAACAGCTGCAATCCAGAATACATGGGTATTCGGGTTCCATGTCCTTCATTTTTCAATCAAGCTTTACATCCTATAAAGCTTGATCTATGATATAGAATATCCAGATATTTGTCTCGGTGTATACCAGATCTGGAATCATTGATTCTGGTTGTTCTTTCAGAATTGTTCGCAGTTGAGGCTAAAAGAAGAACAAACGCTCTAAATTTACTTGTTGATATCTGTAAACAATGATAATAATAATAAATAATAAATAATAAATTTACCATAATTTTAAATTTCCTTCTTTGATAATATTGAACTTGTGATCGGCATAGTATTTTCCATTTTAAAAATGAAATAAAATGAATAACCAAGTTGTTTTAATCACTCATTAGCCAATCAGATATCGACCAATCCCATGATTTCATTTTGTATGTCTGTAACAATATTTTTGTACTCTAGATTTCGCAACCCTAATATGACTATTTTCCCACTGGAAAACATGTTAACACACTTTGGGTTGTATTTTAAAAGCCTCAGTACAGGAAAAAATTCTGGCTCGAACATACAAAGACATTTTGTTGACATGTTGTATAGATTGATAGAATGTCCCATATCCATGGTAAACGTAATTGACTGTATTTTAATATCCTTTATTCTATATTGTAATTTATTGACGTCTAAAGGTTTCTTGCATCCTATGATTCTGCATTTGCAGGATTTGAAAAATATTATAGGGTATTTTCCGCTTCTATCAACAATTTGCTGTGGTTTACCAGTTGGAAATGTTGTTTTTGACACGTCGAAAGTTCCTTTATAATTTATATTTGATAACATAATTAAACAATAAAGAAATATTAATCTATATATATGATTTTTAGAAAGAGTTCATTAAATTATATAATATAAACAAAATAAACAAATTAACAATGGAAATAAGAAATTATGCGGTATATCAAATCGTCAGCCCAAGTGGTAGTGGTAAAACTATGTTTGTGTGTAAGTTACTGAAATCTAATTTATTTTAAACAAAATTCAACAAGATTTATTGGTACAGAGATGCAGGTGAAGAACATGGATTAATTCAAGATAATTTCTGTAAATTGAAAAACATGAAAATAGTAAAGGGTTTCGATAAAAACTGGTCAAGTCGATTGAGGAAAGGTGATGTCATCATTAGCGATCATTTGTATCAGGAAGCTAATACAGAAAAGGATTTTAATAATTTATTCACAAATATCAGTCGACATTTTGGTGTTACTGTGATTTTTATTACTCAAAATCTATTTCATCAGGGTGGCGCACATCAAACAAGGAATTTAAATGTTCAATATTTAGTTATTTTCAAGAATCCTAGAGATGCAACAGTTATTGATTTTCTAGATCGACTCGCATAAGCTAATAATTGTAATTTTCTCCTCAGTGCATTTCAAGATGCTACAAAATCACCACATGGATATATATTTCTTGATTTCACACAACAATGTAATGATGATTTACGGGTAAAAACAGATATTTTCAACAAAGAAGATACCATGGTTTATAAACAAAGTTGAAAACATTAACATGTAAAAATGTTTATGAAATCCAGACTTAAAAATGTCCGAAAACTTAGACAAAATATTAAAAAAAAATACTGAAAAAGTTCCACAAAGACTAGTTATACACAATCTAAAAAACTAATAACCGAGAATTTCCCGCAATGAATCTAATTTCGAAAAAATTTATTAAAAAGAGTAATAAAAAAGTTGTTAAAATTGTAAAAAAATCATAGGAGTTTCCCATATTTTATTGCATTGTTAAAGGCTTCGAGTATGAAAAGAATGTCTATTTTACAATCATTTCCAACTTTTGTTGTCGATGATTTACTCAAAATTCTACTAAAAGTAGTCAGAGGTAAAATTAAAATCAGTAAATCTAAAAAACTAGTGTTGAATAAACATCGAAACCTTTGTTATCGCTAGTAAATAATAAAAATCGTAAGCAAATGAGAAAAATCATATATAAACAACAAGGCGGTTTTATCGGAGCAATGTTACTATGAGCAATATCATTATTATCACAACAAACGATGGGGCAATCATTACCTAATGTTAAATTTAAATTTAAACCATCTTGTTGTAATGAAGAAGATTTGGACGAACCCAGAAGACGAAGCAGGTTTCGGTGGAGTGGAAAAGTTAAAGAAAAGAGTCCTAATTTCGAAAAAGGAAAGGCAAAAGTGGTTGTCAGATCAGCTTGCGTACAGTTTAAACAAACCAATGCGGAAAAGATTTCCAACAAGAGCTTATAAGATATTCGGTATTAATGATTTATGACAAATGGATTTGATGGAGATGATACCATATTCGAAGATTAACAAGGGTTATAAATATATTTTAACATGTATTGATGTTTTCAGTCGTTTTGCCAACGGTGTACCAACAAAGACAAAATCTGCAGAGGAAATATCTAAAGCAATTAATAATATATTTAAAAATGGGCATCCAGACAATTTGCAAACCGATTTAGGTATTATGATTATTATTATTATTACTATTATTATAGTAAGGAGTTTTACAATAGTAAAGTTAAGCAAATCCTGGATCGTGTCAAAAAAAATCATTATTCTGTACATTCTCAATACAAAGCCGCCCATGTTGAAAGATTTAACTGGACATTGAGGGACAGATTGAAGAAATATTTTGTGCATCAAGGTAATAAAATATGGATAAATGTATTACCGAAAATACTTGTTAGTTATAATAATTCATCACATCGAGGTCTGAAAGGTTTGAGACCCATAAATATCAGCTCGAAAACACTTTCACAGTGTAAAAAAGTTACTATTGCAACACCAAAATATAAATTTGGTGATCACGTTAGAATTAGTAAAATATCTGCTTCACCTTTCATCAAAATTTTCGATAGTAATTGGAGTGATGAGGTATTTCGAATTACTAAAATTAATACTAAACAGATTCCTGTAATGTATGTTATTAAAGATAATGATAACTATGTAATACAAAGGAAATTTTATGAACAGGAATTACAAGTTATTTCCAAATCTACAGTGTTAAGAATTCAGAAAATACTGAAAACTAAAATGGTGGGTAAGGATAAACAATACTACGTCAAATGGTATGGACATCAAAAACCCTCATGGATATCATCAAAAGACCTAGTAAAGTGAGTTTCTATACAATTTTACCGAGCAATAGTTGCCCACTAATACATCCGGAAAATCAAGCAAGTAAATTTATGGTTGATCTTCAAAATTCCATTTATTTACATGGAAATTGGGAAGTTGCTTTGCAAGACTTTACATTTGTGTACAATACATTCCCATTTTATAGTCATTGTAAAATCGGTTACAAGAAGCGTGTTCCCAAAACATGTAGTCGTATTTTCTCAATCAATAATATTGATCGATATTGTAATATTCCGAATCAAATTTTAGATGAAAATAGTGGCATGTTTTTCAAAGATGGATTGAATGTTAGTTGTGATTTTAGTCCATTTACAATAAAATTTGAAAGTATTGATGATGCCAAGCGAATGGGTAGTGATAAGCTTAACATTGTTGTTCCTGGTACTGAATACCTAATACCTAATACCTTTCAAAACTTTTATTGATGTCGGCCCTGTGAATGAACACATCAAAATATCTGTATCATATATTAATGAGGTGGAAGATACATTTACATTTACTAAAGATTTATATATTGAAACACTTGAAGAATTACATAAATATATTTCATTCAATTGTTTACATATATTTAAAACTATTGAATTTCTTAAAGGTGGATTATGTAAATTCAGTCTGAATAATAACATTTGTGAAGTTACATTTGATAAAAATTTGGCTAATACATTGGGATTAAATAAGCAAACATATAGGGCAAGTGCTTTTGGTGTACGCAAACCAAAAATAATAAAACTTCATAGACAAATGTTCATATATACTAACATCATCGAACCTATAATTGTTGGTGATTCTTTGGTTCCTCAATTAAAATCTGTTTGGGTTGATATACATGACCAAAATGAAGTTGTACTTTACCCATGTACTTACCGGTATCAACATCATGTATAAACAATATAGAAATAAATATTCGTGATAATAGCGGTAAATTTATTGAATTTAGTAAAGATACAAAAACTCATTTGACATTACATTTTCGTAAATTAGATGGCCAATAACGATATTATTAGTATGTATAGTGGTAGCCAAAGTGGTGGAGAATTACCATATTTTATTGGTAAACAGTATGGATCTGGATGGTTGAGAACTATTGGTAGATTTGCACTTCCTATTCTTAAACGCCTTGGTAGTTTTGGTATGAAAACCGCTAAAAATGTGATAATGAATGATCAGAAAATATTACCATCTCTGAAATCAAATGCATTATCCGAGTTAAGGAAAGTTCTACCAGGTGTTGCAGGTATGTTTCAAAAACAGGAACCAGCACCTGCTCAAAAACGTAAAAGACATCATAAACATCATATAAACAAACGAATGAAAGAACATGGAACTATATTTCAAAAACAATTTGTGGTAAATCTGAATTGTGTTTATTTGATAGACCGTCTCCCCAGGCAGTAATTGAAATGGGGGCCTTTGAAGACGTATTCCCGATGAAATCTATTATGGATATTAAAACTGATATTGAATTTTATATTAATGGTTCCCAAGCGGAATATTTAGATTTGAACGATACATTGTTAACTGTTCAGATCAAAGTTGTAGATAAAGATAGAAAACCGTTGGGTTAACCTAGTGATTTAATACCAAAACATTTCTTGTTTCATACACTTTTTAAAGATGCAGTTTTCGGATTTAATAATATCAAGATTGAGGGCGGTAACAGTACATATATTCACAAAGCACTAATAGAAACTATTAGAAATTTGAAATAGCGATACCCAAAATACATGTTTAACTCCTATGGATTATGATAGTGATGACGATAGGAAAAAGTGGATTAAGAGTTCAAAATTATTTACCATGTGCTCATTATTGCAACTTGATTTTTTGGATCAACCGAAATATTTACTCCCAGGTGTTAATGTACACATTAGATTGAAAAGATCTGAGTCGGCATTATCACTAACAAGTGCCACCACAGCACCAATTCTTCAATTAGTTGATGCAAAATTATTGGTAAGAAGAGTTCGTGTTGAACCCTATGTATTAGCAGGTCATCAACTGGGTCTTAATTCTAAGCATGCAATATATCCATTGGAAACAAAGGAAATTGTTCAATTTGCTATTGCTAAAGGTTCAGCTTCTTTCTATAAGCCTTATAGTATAAGCAACAAATATTTGGAGATAGAAGAATGCCCACTTTTATATTGGTAATATTTTAAAGTGAATCTCAAAATAATGGATCATACTTAACATCGAGCTCAATTTTCAAAGATTTTGGAGTAACATCGCTAACTTTATCGAAAAATAGTGATTTTAGAGAAACATATACTCAAGATTTCGCTAATGATAATTATTGTGCTATATATATGCAGAGTATAGTGAGAAATATTGGTTATTTAGATAAAATCATTAATTGTGGTATAACTCGTGATTATTTTAAATATATATATATATATTCATTACATTTGTTTTGGTACCTGATTTTGATTTAAATCAGAGTCAATTACCTCAAAATGGAAATTTGCGATTAGATATAAAGTTTGCTAAAGCTACGATTGAACCGGTACATGTTGTAATATATGGAGTATTTGAAAATGAGGTTCAAATAACTACAAACAGAACAGTATTGATTTGAATGGTATAAATGTATAGATAATTTATGATAATTTGCCATGGAGTAAGTTTTTCATGTATTATTAATATTATTGATGTAGTTCTGTTCAGGTCTATCGAATTGAAAAACAAATACTAGGACATGAATTTTTAGGGGTATTTCCTCTTGATAAAATTCCATATTTATGTAATAATCAAGTCATAATCGTCAATAATCAATCGTCTCATCTCGGTGGAGAACATTGGTTAGCAATATATATGAAACCTAGCAAGATATTTGTATTTGATCCTGTGGGTTTCTATTATCATTCTTTAATGGTTTCGAAACCTCAAACAATGGGTAAACCTATTGTATATAATAAAACTATGTATCAAAAACCATGGACCTTAACATGTGGTTAACATTGTTTAGCCTGGTTATTATCCAAGCGATTTGATGTATAATAAATGTATTAATTTTTGTGTTTTGTTTTATTGTTATATTTCATTATTATTATTATTATGATTTTTCTAATTATTATTATTATTATTATGTGTTTAATTAATATTTAATTAAAGGTAACAAAGATAGTGCATGATAAGTGCGTGATTTACAAAGACAGTGCATGATAAGTGCTTGATTAGTAACAAGGAACACATGCTTACACGGTATAGACTGCATGTGATTTACAAAGAAAACATGCCTACACAATATAGGCTGCATGCGTAAAAATCTCTCACCTATATGTGTGTATTGCCAAATTGTGATTGGCTAAATCCTGAAAATTTATTCTCTTTATAAACCTTGACAATTTCCAAATTTGTCACAATTATTTCAATAAACTTTACACTTAAAAATTTCAAAATGAACAACAATAATATTTTAAGAGCTCTATTGACGAATGAGACAGGTAAATTATTTTTTATTTTATTTTTTATTATTCTTTTATTTTTTAGATTGGTTTACAATAACCGAAATCAAAAATGAAATCGACGGAATTAATGAATTTGTTCCTGGTAATTTTAAAATTTATTTTAATATAATTAGGAGAATGTTTCAAATGAGGAAATTGTTAATAAAGAAATTATTTTAATAGAAGATAGCGATGATTCGGATATCGGTAAAATTATTTATTAAATAAATAAATTATTAAATGTTTTTCAGAAATTATTAATGAAACTGTTGATCTTGATGACATTACCGATACACCAGCGACAGTTTCTATTGAGGATGATACCTACATTTCTGGGACTGATACTGATGCCCACATTTCTATGGATGCCTCCGTTTCTGGGGAAGATATGCTGATGGATGAACATGACGAGATATCTTATAAAAAATGTAAGATTTTCATTATTTTTTAATATTTTTAATGACTACTTTATGACAACGTTTAAGATATAAGTTAATAATATGTAAAGTATTATAATATAATTAATATAATACTTTAAATATCATTAATTTATAATAAGAATAGAAATATTACTAGATCTATTGAAATATTTTACGAAAACTATTGAATTATTTTTACGAAATCTATTGAATTATTTTTACGAAATCTATTGAATTATTTTACGAAATGTTTTATGATTTGAAATTTTACGATATCTATTGAATTGAAATATCTGATTTTAATTAATTATTTTTACGATATCTATTGAATTGAAATATCTGATTTTAGTGAATTATTTTTACGATATCTATTGAATTGAAATATTAATTTTTATTAAAATATTCACATAGTTAACAATTATCATCATTTATATATTATTATTTGATTCATATATGATTTAAATAATAATCAACATTTGATAATAATTTACATATTCCTCATGTCGATTAAATAAAAACTATTGCCAATCTGCAATTAGGTATAACCCGAAATGCCATAAAACTATGGAACGTTACTATGGTCATAGATTCAATGGCACCGACTTTTTTATTTGCCCTAAATGCGATACCGCCATGATATTGAATATCTAGAGTTTTATAAGGAACACTTTACTCATTTAAATCAATTTAAAATTAATAAAAAGACATTATTTCAAATGATTAATGTGAAAAATGTTAATAATAATAATAATAATAATAATAATAATAATAATAATAATAACACAAATAATAATACAAATGTTACTAAAAACAAAAATAATTACAGAAATAATAAAACAAATAATAAAAAATCAAAAAGACCTGCTGATAAAATCGTGCCGTGTATCCCTGCTAAAATTAAAAAAAATTGAAACTATTGTTATTAGTGATTACGAATCTGAAAATAATCAAATAGGGCAGTGCTTCCCAACGTTTTTCAGTCTACGGCACGGTAACTATTTTGTAAAAATATAGCGGCACACTAAAAAAATATACTACAAATTTATAGAAAAAAAACTCTGTTAAGTTTTGAAAACAAAAATATTTTTAATAATTTTTTTGGACATACGTTATTACATTTATAAAGCAGCTTAATGGGATATCTGACCTTGATGTTGAGAACAAAGCTT
Organism: Schmidtea mediterranea; assembly: GCA_022537955.1. NCBI lineage: Eukaryota > Metazoa > Platyhelminthes > Tricladida > Dugesiidae > Schmidtea > Schmidtea mediterranea. Next base: position 140,130 of record JAKGRZ010000042.1, on the reverse strand, counting down.
GCTTATATTAGGTTCTATACTTGAAATAGATACGCGCAGCTCCTGGTCAAGGCTTTTAATGCACGATCGCTTTATATTTTTAATGGTAACCAGCGATGAAAAGCTTTGTTCACACATGTAGGTAGTAGCGAATGGTAATAGAATATCAATAGCTTTTTTTGAAATAGTTGGGAATTCCTTCTTAGCGATTAACCAAAATTGAGATATTGTAATATTGTCTTTAAATTGAAGCTCAAGTGTACGATCATTTTTTATATCTATTAGTTCTTCTTTTTGTTTCATCGATAAGTTTTGCAAAGATTCTTCAGATGGCAAAGTAAAAGGATTTCGAACCCAATCAAATTCAATTAGCCTATTTGATTTGAAATAATGCTGCAGCTTTTCTTCAAGCAAATATAAATGCTGCTCCATAAGTTTGAATATTTGCTTATCAAGATTTAAGGTAGAACACCTATTAAAAATAGAAATTTCACCAGTTTTCACTTCATTAATCCACAGCTTAATTTTAGCTTTAAATCCATTTATTTTATCAGTGCAACTGAGTATGTTTTCATTATTTCCTTGCATTTTACAATTAAGTTCGTTAAGATGTTCATATATATCTGTTAAATAAGCATGTTTCTGTAGCCAGAAGCTATCTTTCAAAATATTGTGGTAAAAAGTGTCATTTTCGAAAAAAGTTTTTAATTCCTCTTTAAGTTCATAAACTCTTGACAATACTCTTCCCCTTGATAGCCAGCGAACTTCAGTATAAAAAAGTAAAGACTGATGTTCGGACCCTATTTCTTCGCATAAAATTGAGAACAGCCGAAATTGAAGAGGCCTAGATTTAATCACGTTCACCATTTTTACTATTTCATTTAACGTGACTTTCAAATCTTCTGGTAAAATTTGAGACATAAGAGCTTCCCTGTGTATAAATCAGTGTGTTATTTGAATTTCATGATTTTCAGACAGAACTTTAGCCACAAAGCCTTTAACCCTTCCTGTCATTGCAACGGCACCATCTGTACATAAGCTAATGCAATTTTTCCAATATTTCTTCACCAGTTGTTCGATTGGAAAGTTCTTTGCAAAATAAATAATGTTCTTTCATTTCATTTTCTTCACAAATTCGAACAAATACCATAAGCTGTCCATAATTACTACAGTCTGTAGATTCATCAGCATGTATCGAAAAATTTTCAGAATCTTTAATTTTTTGAATTAACGTTGTTTCTATGTCAATAGACATTTCGTTAATATGTCTACTAATTGTATTATTTGAAAGTGGCACTTTTTCAATTTCTTTTGCTTCTTTGGCTCCAAACATATGTCGAACAATTTCTACGCAAGCTGGTAAAATTAAAGATTCACCTATAGTGTGCGGTTTTTTAGCTTTATCTACTAATTTCGCAACATTGTAGCTAGCTTCTTGAGCTCGTTTTGAAACTGTGGTTGCTGAATTAATAAAAATACTTTGTTTTTTTATTATCAATTTGCATTCGCTTAAAAAATCAACACTCTTTTCAGCATAATTAGAATGTCTAGTTTTAAGATGTCGCAGAAGTTTACTTGGAACCATTGTTTCATTTGATAATGTTTCCCGGCATATTATACAATGAGGTTGAATACTTCCAGCAATTTCAACACTTGCGAAACCAAATTTGATGTATTCTTCGTTATATTGTCTATTAGGAGTTGATTTTCCTTTTTTTTGGAATTTGTTCGACATCTATAACTGTTTCTTTTTCGCTTCTTTTTAAAAGTTTATTCATAATTTCTATTTTGAAAATGTTTTAAACAAATACTTTGGAATACCTATATATAAAATCAAAACATATTTCTAAACATATTTAATAAATTCTTTTTATATTTACCTTTAAACTTAAATATTATAAAACAAGAGCTTACGTTACTGGTCACTACTGTTCGCAAAAACTAAACTGAATACTAAATAAAAGAATATCGATATGTGACTATTCATTCACTCGTTATATTTCTTGCAGAGCCTACTTTATTTTTACTTTACTGAATTTTCAACTTATTATACTTAATTGAAAAAAATAATAATATGTTAATTATTTAATATTAGTAATAATATTAGTCGAACAATATTTATCACTTCATAGATAATTTGTAAGAAAATTTAAAAAAATCCACAATTATCCTACGGCGCATTGCAAATGTTTCACGGCACACCAGTGGGCCGCGGCACACTGGTTAGGAAGCTCTGAAATAGGGGGTTCGGTAAATAATTAAATAAATGTAAACGATGAACCTGAAATAGAGGTTGACTTAAGGGGTTCCCGTAAAAATATTCGATTTGATTTAGAAAATCAAAACCTTATTCAAATCGCCCTAACAGATAAACTTATAAATAAATTTAAAAAATGAAATAAAGAAAATGGGATCCGTAAAATTCCAGTTTACAGCTCTCATTCAATTCGAAAAAGATGGGGAAATAAAAGATAATTTCTTTTCTAATAGTGCGAGTGTCTTCTCCGATAGTTTTCTTGCTGATGGGGTGAGTCGATTAAATGAGAAAATTGAAAAATTTACGTATTTGGGAAGTGGGTGGCGCGTAGTTAAGATTCGTGAAATCGATTTTATTTTAACCACATATTATCCGATAATTCGATTAGCTGGACATAGTTTTATCCCTACACCTGAATCTCTAGTAGGTAAAAAGGCGATTGTAAATGTTAAAAACACAGATCATTCGTGTTTTACATATAGTGTTTTAGCGATTTTAAAGCGTGATATAGTAGTAATGCATAAGGAGTAAAATGGCACTACAATGTTAGACTATATGTTAACTTACCTAAAATTAGACGTATTCCTCCTAGCAGACTATTTTCAGAAATTTCGCGCAAAGGCTATTGCTTACAATGGTTTAGAACGTCTGAATTTTTATGGAATTCCTGGTATGTCATGGGCGTCCGTTCTCATGACATTAAAGGAACCCATAAAACTTCTGCAGGACATGGAAATGTTTAATTTCTATGAGGGTGGAATACGGGGTGGGTTTACATTTGTTAACAAACATTATGTTGCAAGTTTTGAAGATACAGAAGTCTTGTATATTGATATTAATAATTTATATGGTTGGGCACTCAGCCAAAACCTTCCGTATGGTGATTTTGTTTGGGTGCATGATAATCTGAATGATGTGCTGAGTGAATGTGTGAATGCGAATATTGAATTCCTTCCGTATGGTTATACAATGGAAGTTGACATCAATATCACTGAGCGTGTGCATCAGTATTTGAATGACTTTCCACTTGCCCCGGAAAAAATGTGTCGGCCCAATTCAAAAGTTGAGAAGTTAATGCTCACGCATTACAGTAAGAAGAACCATGTTCTTCACTGGAGACTTCTCAAGATGTATATAGAATTGGGTGCGGAAGTTGAGTGTATTCATAGAGCAATTAAATTTAAGCAAGCAACTATTTTTAAAGATTATATTCAGAAAAATACAGATTTACGTTCAAACTCAACGTGCGAGCTTCATAGAGATTTATACAAATTATTTAATAATAGCTTATATGGGAAGTCCGTTGAGAATTTGAAAAATCGGATGAATTTGAGGCTATGCAGTTCAGCTGAAAAGATGATTTTATATGCTTCAAAACCGACTTTCAAAAAGTCCATTAAAATAGGGGATTAAAATATTGCTCCATTAAAATATTGCTCATCTGAACAAAGACTCTATTTGTTTAAACAGGCCTAGCTACATCGGCCAATCAGTGCTAGACCTGTCTAAGCTGCTGATGTACCGATTACAATATAATGAATTGGCAAAATATAGATCCGAATTTGACTGTGAAATTAATATCGTTACGGGAGACACTGATTCGTTTTTCCTTGAGGTTAAGCACTGTAAGCTTGTCATTCTTTTGCCGGCAATGATAAGAGACAACCTTTTAGATACCTCAAATTACGACCCGGCACATCCCTTATACCCGAGGAAACTAGATTCAATGATAGAAAAATTTAAAGACGAAAGTTAAGGACTCGGGTATAAGGAGTGGGTTTTCTTAAGACCCAAGTGCTATAGTTTATTAGGTAAATCCGACACAATGAGGGCTTAAGGGGTGAAGTTGTTGGGGACTGACATCAAACATCAGTCGTATTTGGATTGCTACAATAAGAACGTAGTATTCACAGTGCCTCAAAGTAGGATAGGGACGCGGAACCACCAGCTGTATACTTTTAGAAATAGTAAAATCGCTTTGAGTAATAACGATGATAAGCGATTATGGGTAGGGAAAAATACCAGTTGTGCATATGGGCATTATTTTAGGGTTGCTGCCATAGATAGTGACCAAGTAGTAGATAATAGACCAAATTTATTGGATGAGCCGCTTTTCGGTGGTTCGAGCCCCAGTTTTGACGATGCAACAGAATTCAATGATAATGAAGATGATGATGGGTAGCTTTTTGGTGGTTTAAGTCGCAGTTTTAACGATGAGAACATTGATATTTACGATGTGTTGTTGTCAGATTGATTTAAAAAAATATTTTTATAAAATCAGATTTTTGTTAACTTTTTAACTTATTTATTTGGAAAACTTGTAATAGTTTTCATTTTTTATTATGAAAATTTGTTATAATTTTCATTATATTATTATTATTATTATTATTATTATTATTATTATGATTATTATGATTATTACTTATTATATTATATTTTCATGACGAAATCCCAGCGTGAAGAAACGCGAGATATAACTTGACATAGAACCAAAATTCGGAGTTTAGAGGTCGCACTTTCAGCGTGCCAAGAAGGGAGTGCGGTGACGTACCCCTTGGTGTTCGCTTCGGCACAGTTAGCCTACAGAAACCAGAACCAACCGAACAACTCAAGCAAACGATCACAACCTCATGCAAGGCCATGTAGAGCCGAAAGACCACGACGGCGTACCCAACGTACGGATAATAGAATGACACATTTTGGCTTGTTATTAAAAACGTGTAATATTATCGCGATAAATGTTTGAATTTGATTTTCTTCCTTTGCAATAGTTAATTATAATGTATAAAATTAGCTAATTAATTAATTCGATGAAAGAGCACTTAAAGGACCTAAAATAATAAGACGGGCAGAAGCCTTCTAACGGCAGCCTGCTGAACCCGGTATGAGACCTGGCCTTAGCAGATCTGGAATCAGAGCTCATAACTGGAATAAGGTATCATAACCAATGGTTGCAGTTCTAACGTTGCTTAGCAACGGGTAACCATTGGCGGGCGCAAAAGCTTGTATGTAAAGAAGTCAAGATCAGAAACCACTAACCGTACATAAGTAATAGAATAAAAATTAAAATTAAAAAATTTTAAATTTAAAATGACTACTTATTTTTATAAGTAGTGTTTTAATTAGGACCTTGAAAAATTTTTGAATGACCTTGAAAAAATATGATGAGTCACCCAATGACCTTGAATCAATCATGGTCTTTGTTTAAATGACCTTGCAAAACTTTGATGACTCATTGTCTTTGTTCCAATAACCTTGAATGAGTCATGGTCTTTGTCTCAGAAAAATTTGTACTTTTAGACTTAGAAATATTTTTACCCGTGTTGGGCAAAAACAAATATTTTATCTGGCATGACATCCGATAAGATCAGGGCGCGCAAAATTGATTTCAATTTAACCATAACAGAAAAAGTACAAAAACCACTGAGCAAAGACGAAATTAGAATATTCATTAAACAGCCTGAAATCCAATAAACAAATTAAACAACCGGTTATCACAATAGATTCACCAAAACGATACTGGAAAAAAGTTAAGTAGAAGCATACCAGCCTATGAATTAATATTCGAATTAATCAAAGCAACCCAACAATATGCAGAAAGACATCAAGACGAGCTGGGTGAATCTAGTGTTAAAAAAGTAATATTGATGGAACACAGTTGTACTATATGTTGAATTAAAGACGTAGAGGTGATCCATCTTCCTTGTGGACACCTACTAGCATGCAAAGAGTGCAGCCAAAGGCTAATACAATGTTCTATGTGTAGACAACCGATTGGTAAACGGATGAACAGATTCCGTTTCGCCGATCAATAAATTGTAAATAATGAATGTATAAAAGTAGAATCAATAATACTGTAGTTTATAGACTACATATGATAAAAGATTAAATAAAGTAATTTAGAAAAATGAATCATAAAGAAAGTCAAGCCGACGTGGAAGACCAAACAAAACAGCTGAAAGTGGAAATGTTGATGATAAAAATAGACAAAATCTTAATCCAAGCAAAGGAAGAAGAACTAAACAAACGAGAAATGGATATTGAAGCACAACTATTGGAAATAATAAATAAAGAAGAAGTGATGAGAAAGTGGTGTGAGGACACCGAGTTATACCAAGAAAATAAAAGACAATTCGAAGTAAAAGAAGGCGAGATGAAAGAGAAAATTGAAATGTTGGTAAAACAAGGAAAATTTGATCATGTTATACAGAGCAACCCAAAGTGGAAATGACAGCCAAAATAAAAGTGAAAAGGACGAACGACAAATAAATCAACTAAAACTTCAAGCTCGAAATTGGAAACAAAAGTACATCACAACTAATAAAATGGAGTACCAGAAAGGGTTCGAAAGAATGAGAACTACTATAGAAAAATACCAAAGGGAAAAAGAACAGGAAATCTCCGAGTTAAATGAAGAAAGAATAAAATTGAAACAACAGCTTGCGGAATTAGATGATTATTCTCACGCGTTAGAAGGAAGACGACGTAACCTGGTAGAATTATTGCAGAAAGAGGAACAACGAGTCGATGAACTCGAAACGCAAAACTATTGGATCCGAGAGAATCAGCAACAATTACTCGAAGAATGGAAGAAAGAAAGGGAAATGCTAAAGGCTAACTATTACCATGCCATAACGCAAAATACGAAAGAAAACTCCAAGGCTAACCAACTCAAAATCCAAGCCCAAAGATGGAAACACGAATCCAAAAGAACAAACCAACAACTAATAGATAGTTGCATCCACAAAGTGAAATTCTACCAACAAGAGTGGCAAGATATAAAAAAGAAAACCATGGAGAAAAATGGAAAAGATGTAAAATAGAGATAAATCTAATAAAGACAAAAAGATAATATCCGAAACTGAGTGTCGAAAATCAAAACAAAATATTGAATCAAGTAAAAGAACAAGCAAGAAAATGGAAATTAAAATACTGCGAGAAAATGGGAGTAACAAAACCAAGAATCGTGAATTAAGTTAAAGAGCAAGCGAGAAAATGGAAATTAAAATATAAGGAAGAGGTAAAGGTCGTGAAACTAGTGAAAGAGGAAAAAGAACGCGATAGACGAATCCGAATGGCGGATAACCAATTATTTATGGCTAAAGTAGATACGAGACAAGAGCGGATAGAAAAATACGAAAGAGCTCAAGAGAAAATAGAAAAAGAACGATTGGACTAGTTTTCAAGCTCGTGAATGGAAGAAAAAGTGGAGAAACTTAAAAAAGGAAATGACCAAATTACACAAAACGATCCTCAATGAAAATGAATGGGAATTATGGGAAACCACAGAACAACAAAAAACCGCAATCGAAGATTTGACTAGACAAGTCGCATTTAAAGACAAATGGAACAAGATGAACAAAAGTTCAGTAAAACACCTAAGTCACGAAGTAAAAGGATACGAAAACGAATGCGCAAGACTAGAATGACAAGTAGATGGAGAAATCTACAAAACGGAACGATTACAACAACAATTAACCGAGGCATTACAAGATGCGAATGGGTTCCGAGGAATGTGTAATCAAAAAAATATAAACCTTGAGCCCCAACGAATAGTAATGGAAAACTCTACCAAAGAGCATGAGAAAATTGCACAGCAGCTGCAACAAGAAATGGAACTATTAAAAATTTGTTATGAAGAAAACGAGTGAAATCTCAAAAGAGAGATTGAGAGACTACAGACCTACGAACGGATGATTGAGTTAACTGAGAATTCAGATTATCTGGCCTATTTATTAGAAGAAGAAATGTAAGCCTCAGCAGCAGCTAGAGAAGAATCGAACCGATTACGGAACAGACCTCCTATGGTATTATTACCTTTTTACTCAATTCTTCCAACGAGAAGCGATGAAGGTAATATAAAATAAGACGAAACGTGGGTTTGAAAGTAAAGTAATTGTATAGAATTTAAAGTGTAGTCATGTAACAAAACGTGTAAAAAGTGTAAAAGTAAAAAAAAAATTTAAAATAAAATAAAAATAAAATAAAAAATAAAAAAAACTAAAAAAACTTGTTTAAAACCTTGTTAAAAACTAAATACTGAAAACGTCATTATTCTAGAAATAAATCTTCTCAACGAAATATATCACATGGAAGAAAACAATATTATTACAGGAACGAATAATACCAAAGAAATTATGATATTGAAAGAGAATGAACAACTTCATAACGAGATCCGAGAGAAACAAGCTGAGATCCATAGATTCACCAACTAAATGAGACAAGAAAGAAGACTTAAAAATACAACTAAGGCCGAATTGCGAATAGTAAAAATGGATCTAGCTACTGAACGAGAATTCAATAGAAGTCTAAGAAGAAAAAATGCGCAACTTCAAGCATGTGAAACACTAAAAAATTACTGGAAAATGAATCAAAACGATCAAGAGAAATAATTACTAAAAATCAAGCCTTATCGACAAGTTAGAAAAAGAAAACGAAAAGTACTACGAGAAGAAAGATTTGTACAAAAGGAAAACTGAAATCTGAATAAAAATAATCAAACGCCAACGACAGGAATTAGCCAGACCATCTAACGAGAAAAATCACTATCAAAAAATGGCAAATTTGAAAAATAAGAAAATTCAAGAATTACAACTACAGTTGACGAAGCAAAGATCAAAAAATTCAAAAATGTTAGAACAAACTAATCAACTCAAAGATTTACAAAATCAATTAATGATAACCCTAGATCGACAAGACGAAGCTACTACCGTGCTAACCACAATCATAGAACGAGAAATTAAAGCAGAGCCACTAGAAGCATTAGAAGAAAGCAAAGAAAATATCAAATCAACATCAACAAATCGAATCATGGACGACGAGAACCATCGTAGTGGTGGGTTCCTGGGTTTTGATATTTGAAACTATATGGTTGTTACCCAGACAACCCCATACAAATATTTCCTTTGCTTACCACTCGGCACCCGTTGCTGAGCAACGTTGGAACTGTGTTCGAGTGGGTAGATCGTCCGCAAAAAGTGAGCGCTATTGCTAGTGCTATAATTGACCGAACGATCCATGGGTCCAACGAGCTACCGATAGAAGGTCTGTGCTCGATTTCGATTCTTAGGTCCCATTATTCTCCTATCTCTTTCAAATGTTAACCTATACTCTCATATCATCTATCTTTATGTCCATTTGCTTGGTCCTTCTTATTATTGTCCATGTTGATGATTTTTTATGGTCTGTAAACTCTTGGTTATGTTAAGTAAACACAGTACATCTCTTACCCTTATCCTTATTATAACTACAATGTTTCCCATTATTATTGCTAGCATTATTATTGTTGCCATCATATGTATTACCTTTATTAATTGTTGCGACTATTTCCGATATTATTATTTTTATTACTATAACTACCATTATATTTATTGTTATTACTACTATGATTATTACTACTATTATTATCATAATTATTATCATCCTTACTTCAAATACCATGATTATTATTATTATTATCATTATGATTATTATTGTTATTATTATTATTATTATTATTATTATTATTATTATTATTATTATTATTATTATTATTATTATTATTATTATTATTATTATTATTATTATTATTATTATTATTATTATTATTATTATTATTATTATTATTATTATTATTGAGTTTTTAGTAGGGATCCTTCCTCATTCCTAAGATTTATAAAATAATTTTTTATTGATATACAACACTAGCCGTAACCCATTCTTATTTTACAATTTTAGACAAAGTAGTTTTGTTGGTTCGAAAATTTTAGCAGCGTACCGCATTTATTTTTCGGTTCATCCCTATTCTACCGTTTTCGACAAAGTATTTTCATTGACTCGGAAAATTTGAGCAGCGTTCCACCCTTATTTTACACGTTCCATTTTTACGTTACTATTTTTGTTAAGTATTTGAATTAATTCGGAAAATTTGAGCAGCATTCTGTCCTTATTTTTCAGTTTCATAATAATCTTATACCAACCGTTGAGTCGCATTTCACTTTTATTTTTCTATATTCTAGAAGTATTTTAGTTGATTCGGAAAATTTGAGCAGCGTTCCGCCCTTATTTTACAGTTTTTTATGATAAGTGTTTTAACTATTCCCAAAATTTTGCGCAGCGTTCTGCCCATATTTTCCGTTTCAATTGACATAATTTATTTAATTTTTATTTAAATATTATTTTTCGTGATTTTGAGTCGTTCGGATCAATCCTTTTCCGATGGCTATTCATTTTAAGTGTTGCAACGATTTCGCAATTTTCCCCGCTACCCATTCCCTCTTTTTGTCTTTAAGATCTATGTATGTTCATTTCATAGTAAGTGAGTGCCCACTGGACTACTCGGTGTTAGAGATTTTGAGCCGATTGTAGAATCATTTAGGTCGATTTTAAAGAAATCGAGAAACGAGGAAGTAACCAAAAGACCACTTCCTTACTCCTCCTTTCTTCTATACGGAATAATATTGACGTTCCGATCCCTGCGTTCCGCACGCCGGGTCTTCACGGGCACAGATCATCGGCGGTATTCCACGCACTTACACGAATCTGAATACTGTATATGATTTTATTAACTTGTGATGTGTCTTTGGCTGTGGGCCACCAAAAATAAAATAATAGAAAAAATAAATTCAAATGAATTAGGCAAAAATCTCGACGCATAAACTGTATATTTAGCATTCATATAAACAAATTTTAAATCGGGCATCGATGTACATAAACCAAAATAACATAACTGTAGATTAACAATCTGAAAATCTTGCTACAAAACATAACTGTAGATTAATAACCTGAAAATATTGATAACTGTAGATTAATGATCTGAAAATATCTGAAAAAAAATCGCACAACAAAGTAAGATTTATAAAAAATGCGCATCTTAAATTTGGTTGAAATTAATACTACAAAGTAGTAGTTGAAAATTTGGGAAAACACATCAGTATTTATACCTATAATTTGCCCTTAACCTTGCGTGTTAGTTTTATTGCGATTAAACAAAATTCGACTTTGAAATTATTTGTGTTATCTAAATTAAATTTTTATTTATTTCTTAATTTAAATTAGTAATTTATTTTTAACATTTTTTAAATAAATTTATTCAACCAAAAAATATTTTATTTTTATTCATTTAATTCATTAATTTTTACTTTTATATAAATGGTCATTTTACGGTCGAATTTTCTTGTTATTATGTTATTTTTTATGTAAATTTCGTGCGGTTCTTGATGCATTTTGTATTTATTTTATTTTACTTTTATGTTTTTCATTTTATAGTTATTTATATTCTCTCAGATTTTAAAGTGTTTAGTTGGTGTTGTATATTGTATTTTAAGTTATCTTGGTGCTGGGTTTTCGTGCTGTATTACTGATGCATTTAAACAATTCTCAAGGCTATTTGTGTGCTGGCCCAACAGTAGTAAAGAGATCAAAATTTTAACTACGTCCCAATAAATCATGAAAGACAATTGTATATAAAATTCGAGAAGCATAATCTTGATCTAAACTTATATCGAAAAACACAACTGATCAAAGTCAATCACCAAATTTCTACCATAAAATTCTCTAAAAATCGAATCAACAATCCAGTCCAATACTTACTTAAATACTAAAACTAAAGAAACCCAACCAGTTTATTAAGTATCTAAATCAAAATCCAGATCTAATCAGCAAAACCGTCATTATCTCTACGACAATTACCTAACACAAATCTCGAAAAATCTAATCCTCAAGAAAACCGAATATCAATGAATTCAGTAACCGATAAAATCACGAGAACTAATCTCAACAAAAAGAAATCCTGCCGATGATTGGCGAATGATCCTAACCAAAAGAAATCCTGCCGATGAGTGGCTAATGATCATGATTATGCAGAACGATTTTTGATATTAAAAACTATCTTATCTGTGCTATAAAAAGTTATTTATTCCTTTAATTTAATTTTTGGCATGAGTATGTGGTTATATGTATAATCATGACTGTAATCGGGCAAAAAAAAGTTATTTACTTTTTGACCTTATTAAGTTTTATTCTTATCTTGAGTGATCATTTCAATTGCGGGTCGCAATTTAAACTGGATCCGGAGTGTTTATGTTGGGCAAAAACAAATATTTTTGAATTGTTGTTTATCTGGCACGACATCCGATAAAATCAGGGCGCGCAAAATGAAAATAAATTTGAGAATTAAGCTTAAAATGTAATTAGAAACTTTAACAAAAAAGAATCATTAAAATCTGACAACTAAGGGAAAAGTGATGAAATATAGTAAAAACGTGTAGGCGTTTTATTTTATCGCATCAAAAAACATGCGTGTAAAACCCCCCTATATAAGTCGATGCCAGATCGACACAATTAAATGCCATTTTTTCAAGAAATTGTTAAAAGAAAAATTTTCTATTCCAAAGTAAAGAAAAGTTTTTACTATTATCATTCTTTATAATATTATTATTTTATCATTATTTTTATATGTACAAGAGATATAGGAAGGGTACGATTATGCGGAATTTTTTATCACCTGTAGTATTCAGTTCAAAAAACAAAAAAATGTATTGAAATATTTTTTTTAGTCGAATAATATGATTTGAATTATATTTAGTTATTTTTTTATTTTTCATCAATTTATTTAGTATTAAACCAATATTGATGAAAAATAAAATAGAATGATTTTCCCTCGTATCGATCAAGTCTCAGGGAAGCTTCGCTTCCATGGTGCTTGACCAATACTAGATGCCTTGTGACCAATATTTTCCATCACTCAAGAAAAGTATTAATGAAATATTAATCAGCATTAATTATTGCATTTGATATTATTATTATTATTAGGCTTACCCATTATCATTGATTCCAAAACTCACTATTTTTCAAAAAACATTTTTAAAAATTTGAATTTTATTTCATCCACCATTATAAGTAGTGGGATGTGTCACATCCAGCACAGTACCCCCTCCCCCCACGCTGAGAGAAAATTTTTCTAAGTCCAAAACTACAAAAAATTTTAAGACAAAGACAATGACTCATTCAAGGTCATTGAAACAAAGACCATGACTCATTCAAGGTCATTGGATGACTCATCATATTTTTCAAGGTCATTTAAACAAAGACCATGACTCATTCAAGGTCATTGGATGACTCATCATATTTTTAATTTTAAACAAAGACCATGACTCATTCAAGGTCATTGGATGACTCATCAAATTTTATAATATATATTTTTAATTTAATTTATATTTATTTAATATACTTTAATTATTTGTTTTAATCAAGTCAATAATATATTTTATTTATTTTTAAAATATATTATTATTAAATTTAATTGTTTGTTTTAATCAAGTCAATTATTTTATTTTTAAATTATATTATTATTATTAAATCGTTTGTTTTAATGAAGTGAATATTGTTTTATTCAAGTCAATAATATTATTTATTTTTATTTTATTTATTTTATATACTATAATTTTTGTTTTAATAAAGTCAATAATATTATTATTATATTGTCTGTTTTAATGAAGTGAATATTGTTTTAATCAAGTCAATAATATTATTTATTTATTTTTATTTTATTTTATTTATTTTATATACTATAATTTTTTGTTTTAATCAAGTCAATAATATTATTTATTTATTTTTATTTTATTTATGTAATATACTTTAATTTTTTTTTTGTATAAATTAAGTCAATATTTTATTATTTATTTACTATTTTTAAATTATATTATTATTATTATTGTTATTGTTATTGTTATTATTATTATTGTTATTATTATTATTATGATTTTTATTATTATTAATATTATTATTATTATTATAATTATTATTACTTTTTTTTTATTAATGTTTTTTATAATTATTTTATTATTTTTATTATTATTATTTTTATTATAATTATTGTTATTATTATTATTATTATTATTGTTATTATTATTTTTATTATCATTATTTTTATTTTTATTATTATTATTATTATTTTTATTATTATTATTAATATTATTATTATAATATTTTTATTATTATTATTATTATTAATATTATTATTATTATTATTAATATTATTATTATTATTATTATTATTATTTTTATTATTATACTTAAAAATTTGTAAATTTTATTCTATTTTATTATTAATTTTTATAAATATTATTATTATTATTATTATTATTATTATTATTATTATTATTATTATTACTATAATTAATATTTTTATTATTATTATTAATATTATTATTAATATTGTTGTTATTATTATTATTATTATTATTATTATTATTATTAATATTATTATTATTATTATTATTTTTATTATTATACTTATAAATTTGTAAATTTTATTCTATTTTATTATTAATTTTTATAAATATTATTATTATTATTATTATTATTATTATTACTATAATTAATATTTTTATTATTATTATTATTATTATTATTATTATTATTATTATTATTATTATTATTATTTTATTATTATTGTTGTTATTATTATTATTATTATTATTATTATTATTATTATTATTATTATTATTATTATTATTATTATTATTATTATTATTATTATTATTATTATTATTATTATTATTATTATTGTCAAGGTTATTGGATGACTCATCATAATTTTTCAAGGTCATTGAAAAGTAGGTCAAGGTCATTCAAAATTTCTCGAGGTCATATTATTTTTAAACATTTTTAAATTTTAATTTACTACTTATTTTTATTATTATTATTAATATTATTATTAATATTATTATTACTTTTTATTATTCTATTATTACTTATAAAAACAAAATTTTTTTAATACTTATAAAAACTTTAATTATTATTAATATTAATATTTTTATTAATTTTATTATTATTATTATTTTTAATATACTTATTACTTATAAAATTTATTAAAATTTTTATTATTATTAATACTTTGAAAACTTTTTATAATATTATTATTATTATTATTTTTATTATTATTATTATTATTTTTAATAATATTGTTATTATTATTAATGTATAAAACTTCTATTATAAGGAAATAATTTTATTATTATTAATATTATTATTAATATTTTTATTATTATTATTTATATTATTATTAATATTGTTGTTATTATTAATATTATTATTATTATTATTATTATTGTTTTTATTATTATTATTGTCAAGGTCATTGGATGAGTCTTAATTTTTTTTTTTCAAGGTCATTTTAAAGTATGTCAAGGTCATTTAAAATTTCACAAGGTCTTAGTATTTTTAAACATTTTTATATAAATTTACTACTTATTTTTTATAAGTAGTGTTTTAATGTTCTTTAATTTTTATTCTTTTAGTATTATTATTATTATTTTTAATAATATTGTTATTATTATTAATGTATAAAACTTCTATTATAAGGAAATAATTTTATTATTATTAATACTATTATTAATATTTTTATTATTATTATTTATATTATTATTAATATTGTTGTTATTATTAATATTATTATTATTATTATTATTATTATTGTTTTTATTATTATTATTGTCAAGGTCATTGGATGAGTCTTAATTTTTTTTTCAAGGTCATTTTAAAGTATGTCAAGGTCATTTAAAATTTCACAAGGTCTTAGTATTTTTAAACATTTTTATATAAATTTACTACTTATTTTTTATAAGTAGTGTTTTAATGTTCTTTAATTTTTATTCTTTTAGTATTATTATTATTATTATTATTATTATTATTATTATTATTATTATTATTATCTTATAAGTAGTGTTTTAATGTTTTTTAATTTTAATTTTATTATTATTATTATTATTATTATTATTATTATTATTTTTATTATTATTATTATTTTTATTATTATTATTGTTATTTTTATTATTATTAATAATATTACAAGTTTTCATTATTATTTTATATGAATTTTCAACAAAGTATATAAAATTAATATTGAATAGAAAAAGTTTGTTCAATTGTGGTTCATAGTATAGAGGGATAGAATAATTGTAAATGTTTGTAAAAAGTTAAAGAAAAATTCTATATTTTTAAGAAAATATGTGCAAATAAATATCAAAACTAATTATGGCTCAAATGTGTGTGTTAAACCATCGATATGTTACAGTGTTTATGGAAAATCTTTAATGAAAATATGTGTTATTTTTCAACAATTTATGAAATATTTATTTTATGGCTAATAATGTGTATGTGTTAAATCATAAAAAAATAGTTCAATATTTATGTAAAGTTTGAGATTGTTAAGAAAATGTATATAATTTATGATACACACGTGTTTTTTGATTGAAATATGTGTGTTTGTTTTACCGATATAAGAAAAACTATGGACAATTTTTAAGAAAATACACGTAATTTATGATTATCATGGGATTAGAATTTGATTAAAGTTGTGAGAAAGTTGTTAAATTTGAGATAAAACTGATTAATTTGTAAATAATGTTATTACTTTGAAGAAATTTTAAAATAAGACCTTCAGCAAATTGGCAAGAAAATAGTAGTTATTGAGTAATACTTATTAAAATTACCAAAGTTTTTGACAAGTCTTGATAGGTCTTTAATAAAATTTGTTAGTACTTTGAATAAGAATTTTAAAAAAAAAAGTTTCAACACAGTAGCAAATCGTAAAGAAACTAGTACTTATCAGTTAATTAAATTAACTAAGTTGTAAAATAATTGAAAAAATTTTTTAGATTTTTTAAAATTTTAAGATTGTTAGGTAATTGTTCTAGGTACTTGTTGAATAAAAATTAATGTATTTTATCAACAGCTCATAGTTTTTAATCGTACAATTTCTCTTCATTCCTGGAAATAATCGTAAATATTTAAATTATTCAGAAAATTGTCAATAAAAAAACATAAATAATAGGTAACCAAATATTTTTAAATACTAGTCAATTTTAATTTTTAATTTAATTACAAATATAATAATAATAAAATAAATACTTGTATACAAATAGTTATATGAATCAATCAATTTCTTAGAACTAAAATCTTATCGATATATTCTGATTAACCTTAAATCAATGAAAAAAGTAACAATTTTCCTAAGTATTTTATAAATTCAACCAACTCAATTCCCTTTTAAAAAAATACTATAAATTCGACTCTCAACCAATCATTCCTCTTCAAATGTCATTTTTCACTCCATTATACCAACTATATTCATAATTTTTATAAAAGCCTATCAAGTAGATAATATTTACCTTTTGAATACCAATATTCATTCCAGTAAATTTCTTTAGAAATATTATAAATTACTTTCTTGACCAATCATTTTCCATCAAATAACAATATTTCCAGCCATATTCAATATTTTTTCATAAAAAAAAATCATAAAAATACCAATTTAGATAATATTTACCCTTTAAATAACAATATTTAACCAACCCAACCCCCTTAAAAACGACAACAAACTTGTTAATTGACTATTTCTCACTAAAGTAAATTCCACTCTAGACCAATCATTTCCCATCAAATAACACTTACCCTACCCTACCAACTATATTCATTATTTTTTATAGAAATCACCCTTTAAATAACGATATTTAACCGACTCAGTACCTTAAAAATATCAACAAATCTGTTCTTAATCGATTATTTCCTTAAAAGATCATAAATTTTCTTCTTAGCCAATTGTTTCTCACTAAAATAAAATAAAATTTACTCTCAACCAATCAATTCTCTTTAAATGACATTAATCCAAGCTATATTCATTATTTTCATAAAAAATCACCGACTTATATCGATATTCAACCGAATAAATTTCTTGAAATCCCCTTAAAATAGAATTCATCTCGTGACCAATCCTTTCCCCCTTAAAAGATCATAAATTCTCTTTTTAACAAATCATTTCTCTTTAAATGACAATATTTCCACTCTCTCAAAAGATTTACACACATATTGATATCTATCTGAACAAATCCCCCTAAAAATATTATAAATTCCTCCTCTATATTCTCCATTTAGAAATATTTACCTTTGAACACAGATATTCAACCAACTCAACCCCTTAAAAATGGTAACAAACTTGTTCTTAATCGATTATTTCCTTAAAATATCATAAAATTTACTCTTAACCAATCATTTCCATTGAAATAACATTTCCCCCCAACTGCACCAATAATATACATATTTTTTAAAAACCTACAAGGTAAAGTTTCTTTAGAAATCTATATTTAACCGACTCTACTCCTTAAAAATTCATCATTCGAATCATATTTACTATATGTATTCAACCAATCAAATTCCCTTAAAATTATCATAAAAATTTGAATTTTACCAATAAAAATAAATTTTCTTTAAAGTATTACAAAATTGTTATCATCATTTTCCATCGAAAATCACCACAATTTTGTTCTGGCAACAATTTCAAGCAATTAAAAAATTCATCAAAAATGACTAAATAGAATAAAGTCTATGTTTCCCACATAAATTAAATTATTGTAAAATATATATCATATTGCTCATTAAAATTAATCAGTAAATCAAGTATAAATTCAATAAAAATTACCAGTCAACCATTAGAGATATATCAATGATTTTCATAACTATACTGATAACCACACTGAGCATCCCTTAAAAATCTCTAAATTATACTACTTTTGTGATTGATATCCATGAAATCAATATTAGATTTGAAAATGAAAGTAATTATTGACCCCTTTATTTACACTGTAAAATCAATTAAAATTTTAGGTTTCACTAAAATATTTTTAAAAATTAACTGATTTAATCAACTATTTAAATAGAACATAAAATTATAATTAAAATATCATTTACTATTCAAAATCTATCAGTCAAATTGGATTCTAATTGGTAAATAATTATCTTAAATAGATGTTTCATAAACATTTTGATCCTAAATTTATTTATTTATTTTTATTTAAAATAATCCTAAAATCAAGTCTAATCTAATAAATTAGGAAGAAATTAATTGTTTCTAAAATTGTAGATTTACCCTAGTTTCTTCAATAATTTCATTAAAAACATAATCAAACCTTAAATCCATTAAAATTCAAAAGAAAACCATAAAATTCACAAAGATGATTAAAATTTACTAAAATAAATACCTCGTAAAACTAGATATTACTTAAATTATAATAAAATTTCCCTAAAAGCTCTAATTGATTTACATAGCCTAAAATTATTTTATTTTTGTCGAGTACAACCTAATCTATTGAAAGATGTAATTTATTTAGTTAAATTTTCATTGAAAATAACAAGTCAACAAATGGAATTTTAATTAGTAAAGATTATATTCTATAAAGAAAATTTTCAGTGAAGAAGTAATATTGGTGAGATAGTACATTAAGTGACTAAAATCGTTGAAATTACTGAAAACAGTGAGATAGCTAAAGATATCTACTAAATAGATGAAATATCTTAATAACTTACAAGGGTAATATACTTTGAATGGAGAAAATATACATCGAAGAGAAAAATATTCGTTGAAGAGGAAAAAACATTCATTGAATAAGGAAAACATTAATTGAAGAGAGAAAATATTCATTAAAGAGGAAAGCAATCATTAAAGTGAGAAAATATGAATTGAAGCTAACAAATATTCAGTGAATCGAGAATTGCTTATAATAAATTAACCGATGAAATCTACTCAATTGTTAATAATTTTTAATTTAATATAATAGTAATTAATACACTCTTAAAGTACAATTGATTTTCAGTAAATATTTTCATCTTTTATGTATATTTGTTGATCATTGAATAATTCACACTCCATTTATTTCAAGTATTTCACAATATTTAATTGATATTTCATCTCATCATTGAGAAATTTTACCGACTAATTTATTATAAGCAATTCTCGATTCACTGAATATTTGTTAGCTTCAATTCATATTTTCTCACTTTAATGATTGCTTTCCTCTTTAATGAATATTTTCTCTCTTCAATTAATGTTTTCCTTATTCAATGAATGTTTTTTCCTCTTCAACGAATATTTTTCTCTTCGATGTATATTTTCTCCATTCAAAGTATATTACCCTTGTAAGTTATTAAGATATTTCATCTATTTAGTAGATATCTTTAGCTATCTCACTGTTTTCAGTAATTTCAACGATTTTAGTCACTTAATGTACTATCTCACCAATATTACTTCTTCACTGAAAATTTTCTTTATAGAATATAATCTTTACTAATTAAAATTCCATTTGTTGACTTGTTATTTTCAATGAAAATTTAACTAAATAAATTACATCTTTCAATAGATTAGGTTGTACTCGACAAAAATAAAATAATTTTAGGCTATGTAAATCAATTAGAGCTTTTAGGGAAATTTTATTATAATTTAAGTAATATCTAGTTTTACGAGGTATTTATTTTAGTAAAATTTTAATCATCTTTGTGAATTTTATGGTTTCTTTTGAATTTTAATGGATTTAAGGTTTGATTATGTTTTTAATGAAATTATTGAAGAAACTAGGGTAAATCTACAATTTTAGAAACAATTAATTTCTTCCTAATTTATTAGATTAGACTTGATTTTAGGATTATTTTAAATAAAAATAAATAAATAAATTTAGGATCAAAATGTTTATGAAACATCTATTTAAGATAATTATTTACCAATTAGAATCCAATTTGACTGATAGATTTGAATAGTAAATGATATTTTAATTATAATTTTATGTTCTATTTAAATAGTTGATTAAATCAGTTAATTTTTAAAAATATTTTAGTGAAACCTAAAATTTTAATTGATTTTACAGTGTAAATAAAGGGGTCAATAATTACTTTCATTTTCAAATCTAATATTGATTTCATGGATATCAATCACAAAAGTAGTATAATTTAGAGATTTTTAAGGGGATGCTCAGTGTGGTTATCAGTATAGTTATGAAAATCATTGATATATCTCTAATGGTTGACTGGTAATTTTTATTGAATTTATACTTGATTTACTGATTAATTTTAATGAGCAATATGATATATATTTTACAATAATTTAATTTATGTGGGAAACATAGACTTTATTCTATTTAGTCATTTTTGATGAATTTTTTAATTGCTTGAAATTGTTGCCAGAACAAAATTGTGGTGATTTTCGATGGAAAATGATGATAACAATTTTGTAATACTTTAAAGAAAATTTATTTTTATTGGTAAAATTCAAATTTTATGATAATTTTAAGGGAATTTGATTGGTTGAATACATATAGTAAATATGATTCGAATGATGAATTTTTAAGGAGTAGAGTCGGTTAAATATAGATTTCTAAAGAAACTTTACCTTGTAGGTTTTTAAAAAATATGTATATTATTGGTGCAGTTGGGGGAAATGTTATTTCAATGGAAATGATTGGTTAAGAGTAAATTTTATGATATTTTAAGGAAATAATCGATTAAGAACAAGTTTGTTACCATTTTTAAGGGGTTGAGTTGGTTGAATATCTGTGTTCAAAGGTAAATATTTTCTAAATGGAGAATATAGAGGAGGAATTTATAATATTTTTAGGGGGATTTGTTCAGATAGATATCAATATGTGTGTAAATCTTTTGAGAGAGTGGAAATATTGTCATTTAAAGAGAAATGATTTGTTAAAAAGAGAATTTATGATCTTTTAAGGGGAAATGATTGGTCACGAGATGAATTCTATTTTAAGGGGATTTCAAGAAATTTATTCGGTTGAATATCGATATAAGTCGGTGATTTTTTATGAAAATAATGAATATAGCTTGGATTAATGTCATTTAAAGAGAATTGATTGGTTGAGAGTAAATTTTATTTTATTTTAGTGAGAAACAATTGGCTAAGAAGAAAATTTATGATCTTTTAAGGAAATAATCGATTAAGAACAGATTTGTTGATATTTTTAAGGTACTGAGTCGGTTAAATATCGTTATTTAAAGGGTGATTTCTATAAAAAATAATGAATATAGTTGGTAGGGTAGGGGTAAGTGTTATTTGATGGGAAATGATTGGTCTAGAGTGGAATTTACTTTAGTGAGAAATAGTCAATTAACAAGTTTGTTGTCGTTTTTAAGGGGTTGGGTTGGTTAAATATTGTTATTTAAAGGGTAAATATTATCTAAATTGGTATTTTTATGATTTTTTTTTATGAAAAATATTGAATATGGCTGGAAATATTGTTATTTGATGGAAAAATGATTGGTCAAGAGAGTAATTTATAATATTTCTAAAGAAATTTACTGGAATGAATATTGGTATTCAAAAGGTAAATATTATCTACTTGATAGGCTTTTATAAAAATTATGAATATAGTTGGTATAATGGAGTGAAAAATGACATTTGAAGAGGAATGATTGGTTGAGAGTCGAATTTATAGTATTTTTTTAAAGGGAATTGAGTTGGTTGAATTTATAAAATACTTAGGAAAATTGTTACTTTTTTCATTGATTTAAGGTTAATCAGAATATATCGATAAGATTTTAGTTCTAAGAAATTGATTGATTCATATAACTATTTGTATACAAGTATTTATTTTATTATTATTATATTTGTAATTAAATTAAAAATTAAAATTGACTAGTATTTAAAAATATTTGGTTACCTATTATTTATGTTTTTTTATTGACAATTTTCTGAATAATTTAAATATTTACGATTATTTCCAGGAATGAAGAGAAATTGTACGATTAAAAACTATGAGCTGTTGATAAAATACATTAATTTTTATTCAACAAGTACCTAGAACAATTACCTAACAATCTTAAAATTTTAAAAAATCTAAAAAATTTTTTCAATTATTTTACAACTTAGTTAATTTAATTAACTGATAAGTACTAGTTTCTTTACGATTTGCTACTGTGTTGAAACTTTTTTTTTTAAAATTCTTATTCAAAGTACTAACAAATTTTATTAAAGACCTATCAAGACTTGTCAAAAACTTTGGTAATTTTAATAAGTATTACTCAATAACTACTATTTTCTTGCCAATTTGCTGAAGGTCTTATTTTAAAATTTCTTCAAAGTAATAACATTATTTACAAATTAATCAGTTTTATCTCAAATTTAACAACTTTCTCACAACTTTAATCAAATTCTAATCCCATGATAATGTTGGGCTATAAGCCATAATTTAAACAAAATGAAAAATTGTGTAAATTAAAACAAAATAATTAATGAGGTTTGAAAATTATCAATATGGCTGCTGTAACATAAGCACGTACCGCAAGCAAAAAAAAATAAAATAAAACATTAAATAAAACAAAATAAAAACATAACAAAATTAAATAAAATAAATATTAATTAAAATCATTGAAAAGCCTACAGATGCAGAAAGAAACACAAAACCAAAATATAAAACCGCCAAAACCTTGCAAAAGAAGGTTTAGAAAATACATAGGCGGAAGCGGCGACCAAAATTTTAAATATCAGAGGGTAAAAAGAGAAACAATCAAAAAGAATGGTTAAACGATAAAAAATAAAAATTTACGAAATATTGAGAAAATAATATCAAAAAATAGAGAAAAATAAGGAGAAAAATAAAATATTTAAAATAAAATTAAAGCAATAAAACCACCCGAAAAATAGCCGAAAAAGGCTCAGAATACTCTGATTGGTCGCACCCAGGCATGAAATGACTATATATACAGCAGTCATTTTCATAATTTTTAGAAAATTTTGTAGACACAAAATTTTTAGACATTGGTAGACATTTTGTTGACACAAAATTTTTAGACTGTTAGACATTTGTAGAGAAAATTTTGTAGACACAAAATTTTTAGACTTCACTGTTTATGCCGATGTATGACAATTTTTCAAATTTGTATGCTTGACTGACGAACTTGTCGATCGTAAGTATTGTTCTTTTTTGTAGAAATATATTTTTCTATGTTAATGTTTTATTTAATTTAACTTATTCTGGATGGCCACAATGTCTTTTGGCATCGCTCGGCAGGTCCCCCTTAACTTATTTATATTCATTT
Organism: Schmidtea mediterranea; assembly: GCA_022537955.1. Taxonomy (NCBI): domain Eukaryota; kingdom Metazoa; phylum Platyhelminthes; order Tricladida; family Dugesiidae; genus Schmidtea; species Schmidtea mediterranea. The sequence continues at coordinate 116,039 of JAKGRZ010000042.1, read as the reverse complement.
TACTTATATTAGTTTGTGGAAAGTGTTAGGGCAATATTCAATTTCCTCAGTTGATTTTGAGGAATGTTGATGTGTTGCCTTGTCGCTAACCACCCTTCGGTGTCTGCCGGCATGGTCAGGTCTTGTCACACTGACCGCGGAGTAGGACGCCGTCGTACTTCACCGGGGCGGCCATTTCAATGTTGGTCGGAACGGTAAAAATTAATATTCGGGAAGATCGCCATAATTAAGGGGATAACATTTATGTAAATGTTTAAGTAGGAAAATTGAATTTTTAATTTAATTCCTGCCGATTATTATATTATCAAGGTACGACTAGTGATAGAAATTTAAGTCAACGAAGGTATAAAGTAGGGTTAAATCACGTACATTGTTTGATAATCATCGTGGTGGAAAATTAAAATAAAATGATGCATTTTGGCATAGATCTGTGAGAAGATAATATAGAGATTTACGAATGGTGGTAACTGTGGCGACCATAGGAAAGTAAAGATGAGTTGTTGGACTAAAATAATGACATTATAATAATGCATTGATTTCAATTTACCATTGGCTAACGTTTGTATGAAACAAGGAATTTTCCATAAAATAAGGGCGGAACGCTGCCCAAATTTTTGAAAAATATTTTAATAAATAAACAGTAATGATGACAATTGATATAGGAATTGTAGAAATAGATGAGTATGAACAAGCGTATAGATAGAAAGAGACGTAAGACCTTCCATCGGCAGTCAGGAACCCGAAAGTGAAAATATCATGAGGAGTAGTTCTAGAAATGGAGCTCACCTGCTCATGAATTTTCAGCTGCTATATACAGTACCAACATGAGCTTGCTCATGGGTATATAGTGGTAGATTAAAATTGTGGGCGTCTGGGTGAGACAGCATAGACCCTAGGAAAAGAAGGTATTTTGATAGAGGGAAATAGGTTTGAATAAGCTTTACACAGATTTAAACAAATTAATTACACCCAGTACACCAGCATGATTTTTGGGGGCTCAGCCGGGATGAAAGCAATGTCATTTAGAAAGATGAAAACCCTGAAAAATTTAAGAAATAACAGAGAGTTTCATTTCATTGAAAAGATTAAATCCATGGAAATTGGAAAGTGTCCATAATAATAATCAATATTCTGTAAATTTGTGTGCTGTTTATTTTTTCTAATTGTCTACTAGAATTTACAATATGATAGAATGCTCATCAACCTAATTTGTTTAATTATAATAATAATTTGTAAAGAATTTTTTTTTTAAAATAATACTAATATTTTATTTTTTACTTCTTAATTTATTATAATAATAATAATAATAATAATAATAATAATAATAATGATGATTATTATTATTATAATTATAATAATAATATATAGTATAATAATAATAATAATGGTAATGGTAATTGTAATAATGATGATAATAGTAATAATAATAATAATAATAATAATAATAATAATAATAATAATAATAATAATAATAATAATAATAATAATAATAATAATAATATTAGTAGTAATAATTACAGTAATGGTAATTGTAATAATGATGATTATATTAGTAATAATAATAATAATAATAGTAATAGTAATGATTGTAATAATAATGATAATAATCATAATGATAGGGATAGTAATTATGGTAATAATAATTGTACAAAATTTTATTTTTGAGCTTTTGTTGTATGATAGAATTATTACATTGCACGCAAATATTTATAGAGTATAAAAGCATGGATAGGTAAACTGAATGATTGGTGAAAATTAGGAATGATGAGGTAGAAGCATTGTATGATGAATGTATATAAAATAGAATGATTGAATGGTATGGAGCTTGATGAAGTAAAAATATGGAGTGAGAATGTGGAATGATAGGGTCTAAACAAAAATTAAAATAACAGACAAAAATATATATAAAAAGACAACTATAACAATAAGAATTAAACCGACGTGAAAATAATAGCAATAAAAACGATAAATAAATGAAAATAGTTATTAAGAATAAACTGATGACGGAATAGAAAGACAGTGAAAAATATCACAGAAAAATGAATTTCAACAACAGTTAAAAGCGAAATATCAAAATGATATGAAAGAGAATAAATAAGAAGAATAAAAAAGAATAATTAGATTCAATGATGATATGTGAAGAATAAGAGGCAAAGAATAACTTTATAAACCGAAAGTTGAATAACGAAAACTACAAATGAATAAATATCGGAACAATGTATAATGAAGAACGAATAACAATAAAATATCGAAAGTTGAAGTACAGATTGCAAGGAAAGACATAAGCGTTGAGTAGCGAAAATGCAAGGACAACAAATAACAGTAAGATCGTGAATCAATTTAAAAGGATAAGAATTAACACCACAGAGACCATTAAAGCGAATAAAGTCAAACGCAGTAAAGAGAAAAGATTGAAGAGTGCAAAGCAGTTAAATGCATGCAGAAACACAGACGAATCGAAGAAAACAATGTCAATAAATTAAAAGTTACTGGGAATTGAAAAATGGAAAATCAAAGGCTTAGAAACAATTAAAAACATCATGGATAAATTATAACGTGGAGACAACAAAAATTAGTCGAAAAATACAATAAACTAAACAACGAATAATACCCGAGACGCATAACGAGGAATACATTGGACAGTATTTAAACTGATATTGCTAGAATATATACTGAACCGCATAAATGTCAAACAAAAATTATAATAGTGAAGATACAAAGTAAAATGTTAAAATAAAATAAAATACAAAACAATAAAATCATCGACGAGGAAATATGAAAGTTATAATACAACGAACAAATAAAATGAAAAGTAATGGCAGTGAATTGCGACAAAATATCGAATGTCGAAGTGTTGAAACAATAAAAACAAACAATATTGAACAGTTGAGGAACGAAAACAGCGAATGACATAACAAATGGATATAGAAAATAAAGAATGGAAGCACATTTATCAAATGAAATTGAATCAGAAAGAACGTGAATATCGACAAACGAAATGAAAGAGTATAAAAATCTTTGAATAATATATAAAATAATAAATAGAGTGAAAGTAATTATGATGACAACTAATAACGGCATATGTAAATGTATTGGAAATAGCGAAAAAATACTGTGAAAAAATTTGAATAAATGTATAAATAAATTAACATTCAGTGACAATAGAGAACAACAAAATCACGAGGTAGAGTGGATGTGAATCAAGGATGGAGAATTAAAATGAAACTATTAAGATAATGAATAACACCAAAATGGTAAGAATGTTTCGAAGGAGGTTGACCAATACTGAAGCTAAAAAGCAAAACCAGTAACAGACCAAAAATTAATAAATTAATTAATTAATTAATATCAAAAAGGTTGAAATAAGAATACTAACCATAATTAATAGTAAGTTTGAGAAATATAACTGGGAATAACATATTTGAATGTTATAATAACTGATAATTTATAATATCAAAAATCATAAATTGAAATCGGAATATATTGAAAAGAGGAGATATGTGAAAAGACAACCAGGGAGAACAAAGACCAAATATCAATGGTACAGAGAAATAGTAAATAACGTCGACCTAAATATGCAATATCACGCGATAGAATAATAAGTCAAACAAATACCAGATGCGGTTAAAGATGAGATTCATAAAGAAGTAGAATACTTACAGGAATGTTGCATTAATCAAATAAAGTGAGAATATAAGTGTTTATGCTCCCCTGTGGTCACTTCAGTTACTGTCGACAATGTGCTGAGACAATGAAAACTTGGATACTTTGTAATAATAACATTGAAAAAATAAATAGTCAAGTTTTATGATTAAATTTAGTTGAATTTATCAATATTTAGTAGTTGACCCATCCTGCGCCTATATCTCTATATATAAAATATGAATATTTGTATGTAAAAGTAGGAAAGTAATGAATGGAGAAAGTTAAAAGTAAAAGCGCTCGGTCATCCAGAATAGAGTTGAAAAGGGATAAAAACACTTTTTGAGCTATCTTCGGGTAGTACGATCAAAAGCCAAATCGGGAGAGAATAACCGATCACCCAGAAGAGAAGTATATGACGACCTTCCGGATGGGTTTGCCAAGTTGAGAAGCTACTGTGGTAAGGCTGATCACCTTACCGTTGCATTAGTGGATCAATGAAGCCGTTTTATGTTTTTAATTTGGGGGGTAGGCGAAGAACTCTCGGAGGAAGCAAAAAGAAAGCGCGCGTAAAAGAAGATGAAAAAATGAGGAGTGAAGAATGAAAAAAAAGGAAGAAAATTAAAAAGAAAGTTAAAGAAATAATAATAAGAAAAATAAATAACGAGCTCGAGAAAAGTATGAAGGGGAAAACTAAAATAACCAAAGTAAATGAAGCCGACGGAAGATAAAAATTTATTTAATCTCATTTCGCATTAATGGAGCATAGACTCGATCGTATTACAGAGATAATCTCATTTCGTATTAATGGAGCATAGACTCGATCGTATTACAGAGATTATCTCATTTCGTATTAATGGAGCATAGACTCGATCGTATTACAGAGATAATCTCATTTCGTATTAATGGAGCATAGACTCGATCGTATTACAGAGATTATCTCATTTCGTATTAATGGAGCATAGACTCGATCGTATTACAGAGATAATCTCATTTCGCATTAATGGAGCATAGACTCGATCGTATTACAGAGATAATCTCATTTCGTATTAATGGAGCATAGACTCGATCGTATTACAGAGATAATCTCATTTCGCATTAATGGAGCATAGACTCGATCGTATTACAGAGATAATCTCATTTCGCATTAATGGAGCATAGACTCGATCGTATTACAGAGATAATCTCATTTCGTATTAATGGAGCATAGACTCGATCGTATTACAGAGATTATCTCATTTCGTATTAATGGAGCATAGACTCGATCGTATTACAGAGATAATCTCATTTCGTATTAATGGAGCATAGACTCGATCGTATTACAGAGATTATCTCATTTCGTATTAATGGAGCATAGACTCGATCGTATTACAGAGATAATCTCATTTCGCACTACAGGAGCATAGTTCTCATTCGTATTACAGGAGCATAGTTCTCAATCGTATTAACAGAGCATAATTCTAGAGTAAATTAAAAAGTGTAGTTCTAAAATAAAGAAAATGGCCAAAGGAAAATTCAGCTGAAGAAATCGAAGAAATTAGTGTAATAAAGAACAAGGAAACATCCGTGCACGAGGAGTTATGTGTTTAAAACCTATAGCAAATGATGATTATAAAGATAAAGAAAGAAGTAAGAAAACGAAAATGACCCAGCCAACGATAATCATCGACAATAAATGACGGAAAGCGGAGAATATAAAATGAGAAAACGAAATGATAAAATAAAAGATGAAATTAGACAAACCAGATGAGATTAAAACAAAACTGAGATAGATAAAACGATAAAAGATAAGGAGAAAAAGGTGGAAATAAAATTATATAGAGATAAATAGAAAGGAATGCAGAGCGTGATATGAATAAAAATAAAATAAATGGAAAATGGGATTCGGGATTTGAACTGAATAAAAAAATTACGGGGAGTAAAATAGCGTGGAAAGCAACATTGCCGAACGATTTGTTAAATATAGATAATTCTTACGACCATGTAGATAATTAAAAATTGTCGTAAAATAAAAATCAAAAGAAATAAATAACACGTATTTGAGTTATAACAAAAATGCGATAAAACCTGGGAATATGAATTATTTTAGCTGTGGGTAAAATTAAAATAATAAAATTGGAAGTGACTGACAATATAGGAATCTTGAGAAACGAGGATAAGTTAACATTGATAAAAAACAAACGAGTAAAGAAAGTTTTGAGGGAATAAATAATATTTTAAACGCAACTATAAACTAAATACTGTTGGGTGGAATTAAAAATTAATAAAGCAGGGAAAACCAACGGTAAAGTGCGATACTAAGTAATCATTTTGATGTATGATTCATAAATGTATAATAAACAGTGAAGAGGCGATATTTTTCTATTCAGGTAAATCAATCAAACAGGCCAATAATCCAGCATCAACAGCAACCAATCCAACCACCCAGTATCGACCGCAACGAGTCAATAATCCAGCATCAATTGTAACCAAGTCAACCAAGAAATAGAACAACAAGACAAGATTCGAAAACGACGATGAATAACGAGAACTCTGAGACATATTGTGATTACTGTCTAAGATCAGACCACAGATCTAGTGAATGTCATGGGCAACGTGAATGTTGGAATTGTGGAAAACTAGGGCATACCGCAACAAGATACAGAATACCTAAGAGATGTTTTCAATGTGAACAAGAAAATCACCTTGCAGCTACATGTCCAACAAGAAGAAATCAGGAAGAAAATAACAACACAAAAATACCAGCAAGCAAATTAACCGAGATGCAAAATGAGATAGACATACCTACAAGAATGTGTAGCTATTTGACCAATAATAAGCTCCACAAGGAAAGGAATCAACAACCAGAAATAAAGGTACTACGAAGTGTATCCACAAGACATCAGATAGAATGTATGTGAATAAAACATCAGTAAGACTGGAACACGTTACAGATTGCAGAAGCACTAGAAGCAGAAAAAAGATACAATGAGATTAGAACATTTCAAGCACGTATAGAAGAAGAACGTTGGAGAAGAAGAAAAGAGGAGTTGTTGAAAGATGATATTATGAAGTTAACGAACAATGATAGCCAAGTAAAAAATAAACTAACTAAATGTGGAGAAAAACGATGGAATGGGGCACTGAAAATCAATATTATGAGAGTAATTAATAATAATGAACCAAGCGTACAAAGAATTCCACAAACAAAAATTGAGAGTGAGATCATCGAAAGAATGGAAAACGTGAAGTTAAATCATGAGGATCAAAATGAAACAACAACGGAAACTATGTAAAGGGAATATCGAATTAATAAATCAATTCTGAAATATAATGTCACAAAAGAACTCTAAATTGCTAATAAACGAGAAAAACGAAAAGAAAATGAACGTCAATGAAGAGAATACAAAAGGAATACATGAAACTACCGAAATCGAAAAAATAAAAGGAACCAAGAAGAAAAGGAGAAATGAAACCGAATTCAAACCAGCATACAAAACTTATGATAACGCGGTCTAATACTGTAATAAATGCCGACGAAAAGTTCACAATGAATGCAAATGTTATAGATATGAAATAAGTCGAAATGATCAAAGAAATGGATACATGAAAAATTAGCGGTATTGTGCAAAGTTATGTTACGAATATAGCAAAGAAGAACATTTAGCGAACAGCTGCCCAAATACGAAAGATAAATTGAGAAATCTGCTACAAAGACATAATAGATAACAGAACAATCAAATGTATGTAAAGAAAAGAATTTGTCAGTCTAAAATAGAGAAGTATCAATCAACTATAATAATAAGCCAGCAATTTACAAATAAAGAAAGGCAAAAGAATGGACCGAATAAACAGCCGGAAATTAACCCATACGCAAATCAAGAAGGCAAGTTATAGAACAAATTAGAATAATAAGGGAATTGATTGTAAAAGTAACTAATCAGGATGAAAAAAATTATAATGTGGAAGCAAGTAGCAGAAAACAAATAAAGAGAGAGTGAAACATTAATGTCAACAGTACTCAGACTGAAGGAAGAGGTAATGTTATCAGAATTAAAAATAAACGATATAAAAGAGGAACATAAAAAATGTGAAATACTGATTGGATGTACAAAAGTGGTAAAGATGAAGAAGAATAAAAGGGATATGGAGAATAAAATGGAGATAAACAGTGAAGTGTAGACAAAAAGGTTCAAAAAGAAATGTATATACGTAAAGGTAGTATCAAAGTATATGAAGAAATCTATGTATAAGTAAATAAAATAGAAGGAACAAAAATCAAAATAGATGTAGATGTAGATTTTAATGTAGACATAACCGAGTATCGGTGTATATGTAGTTTTTTTTTAAAAAAAAAAAGAAAAAAAAAAAGTGAAAAGTGAAAAAGTAGTCCTAACCGAAGATAGAATTTTGATAGCATGGAAAAAAAAATTGATTAGAAAAATCAATGTCGAGGACGACATTTTTGCGAAGACCGAGGAAGATACGCCTAACGATGAAGACAATGACATCAACAATAAAACAACAACGAGAAAAGAAACAACGAAAAGAAAGAAATGGCAAGGAAAAGAAAGCTAACGGGGGTAACAACAATAAAAACAACAGAAACAACAAAAACGAAAACAAAAAGACGAAATATGGAAAACGCACTATATGCCTACCTGAAGTAGAAATAAATTGGAAAAATAGTATCAGGACGTTATCAATGGAACTAATAACTTAGAGATTAACCAAATCCCAGCAACGATTAACAATCAACCTGAGGGAAAGAGAAATGGGAAATGGGAAATGTCAACATCAACGGTCAGACGATAAATCAAATATGTATAGCAAGAATTGAACGAGACGAAAGAAGAAACAAAATATGTCAAGAGTTAATATTAGAACAAGAAAATCAAAAACAAAGACATGGACTAAAATCGTTAATGAATTACTGGATGACAAAGAAAACGCGAGGAAACCTATAGATAGAGAAAAATAGAAAAACCAATAGAAGTAACAAAAGGAACAACAATAACTCAATATGTGATGAAAGGAGAAAAACAATGAAAAGCAATCGATAACGAAAGGCAAATGGGAAACCGTATCAATAAAAACTGAGGAACTCAAAAACGAAAGCAAAGAAATTGGCTAAAATTAGGAAAATTCGGCTGAGAGTCAAAATTGCGAGAACGAATACTAAAAGCTAAAATGGAAATATTTTAACGCGAAAATAAACTGTGCAAACAGAAGCGGTGGAATGAGGTGGTTCAACAAGTCAGAACCCCTACTAAATTACAATCAGTATAATTAATGGGTATATGAGTGTATATATTGTATAAATATATGTATATAAGTATTATAAAAGCGGTATGTATAATATATAACCCTACAAATTTTTTTTTTAACGTTTAAAATTAGATGAGAAAGAGAATGGTGAGTATAAAAATAAAGGAAAATGAATCAAAACTATCAAGGAGGCGTAAATGGAGAAGCGGTCACTGAGATGTGGAAACAGCAGAGAATTACGTTAACAATTACAGGAAACCTACTACAAGAACAACGTCAGACAGTCAGATGATTTTGAGAGAAGTGTTAAATACGAATTATTATCATATGTTGAACATTGAAGAACAACAGAGAAGAATTACTAAAATGGAAAGATAAATTGAAAAGCTAAAAACGCAGAATCATAGGCAAAGAAACGAAATACAAAAGTTAATACAGCCTGTGGAAGTAGAAGAACATGAAAAATGGACTTAATGATTATCGAATCAAGAGAAAGATATACAAGAGCCGGACTCATCAAGTAGCATAGAATAGAGTAGTGGCGAAACATGTATAGATACGAAAAAGCTAAATGTATATAAGTAAAAAATATATATATATATATATGTAAAGCTTCAATGTATAGAAGTAGAAAAGAAATTACGAAAAAAAAATAAATAAATAAAAGTATATTATCAAGTAGCAAGTATAACGGAAATCAATGAGATAATCGAAATAAACCGAAAGCCGCCGCTAACAAAGTTAGAAGCGAGATTTTGACGTGGATCGTTTACAGAATTGTTAAAGGAGTTGCGACAAACAGAATGTGGAGATAGATTGTTTACAGAGTGCATTATAAGTCTAATTATAAATATATCCGGATTGTGGAGAAGTAGTAATAAAATCAATAAAAGAAACGCAGGAAGATCGGGCAACCATTAAAGAGATATTAACAATTAAGATAAACTGTCCAAATCAATCATGCGATTGAAAATGAAAAATCAAAATGCAATGGAACATGTGGGCAAATACTACTATAAAAGAGAATCTTTCAAAAGATATCAACAATCAATAAATAAAGTGAACGGAAAAACAGCATGAGAAAATTTGTGAGGAATGGAAAGTAAAATGAGAATATTGCACTATAACATGAACCTGGAAGCAGATACAAAAGGAAAAAGTGAATAAAATAAAAAGAAAGTCTGAAAAAAGTTCAAGCGATTATAACCAAATCAATGTGTAATAGAAGAGGAAGTAGAGTTAACGAGCACTAGGAAAAGTGTAACAAAAAGAAAACAGAATTCCCAGTGAAGAAATTGGGATTCGAAGTAAAGACACCAAAAGAGGAAATGTTTTAAAATTTGCAAGATTCTGTCGAAGAGCATGTGAATATATGGATAATCGATCGAGTACGCCGAGGAGTGAAAATTGAATATAAATATATATATATATATATGTATATAATGTAAAAGTAGAACCCATAAAACACTAAAATACAGATGCGTAAAATTAAAATGATAACCACCGTTAATGATAAAACTAATTGTAAAGTATAATTATAGAAAATGAATATCAGAGAAATAATTATCGAAGTATGAACAGACCTCACAATATTGATGATGATGAAGTTAATGAAACGAACAGAACTATACTGATAAAAAACGAAGGGATGGAAATAGTGAACAAAATAAAACAGAGATGAGAAAGTGCGAATAAATGTGACAATGGCAAAGAGAAGCTGAAGAACAAAAAAAAAATAAAAAAAAAAATAATAAAAAAAAAAATTAAAAAAAAACCTTAAAACGAAACAAATGAACCACATAATGAGACGAACTAAAAAGATATATGAAAAAGGGATAGAAGAGTTCAAAAGAGTGATAAAAGAGAAAATGAAACAAGAAGCCGAAAAGGAGAAAATATCAAACCTGTCATACCAAAAGCTGAAAGCGCAAAAGGAGAAAACTAAGCAATATAAAGAGCGAGCGGAAGGATGGGAAGAGAGGTCAGAAAAAAAAGAATAATTAAAATAAGTGAGAGAAATTTACGAAATTTATTAAGAAAAAATAAAAATAAACCATGGAAAAGTATTGTTAGAATTGGTAAACAGAAACAACAACTAATTAGAAAACGAAGTGTATGAATTGGTTAGAAGCAGAATCGAATAAACTAAACAAAAAAAACGAATAGAGTATCCAAGCAAAGTCATAGATGTCGCATATGCCAGTTGCTTAACCGAAAGATAGAAAAAATAAGAGAACTCCGAACCCAAGCGGAAGACCAGAAGATAAAAATTAGTCACGAAAACATAATATTGGAGTTATTAAACAGAAGTAATGACCAGCTAAAAGACAAAGAAGATGACTTAAACCAACGATTAATTGGAAGAAGAAAAAAAACGTGTCAAATATCTTAGCAGGTACCAAAGGCCACTTACCATCAATTTCAAGCCGATGAGGAAAGGAAACAAAAAGAAGAACTTGAAGTTCAAGTTGAACAAGTCAGAAGCGAGATCAGAGTACGAGAAGAGTTATACCGCACCAAAAAGAACCAGATATTACAAGTGACCGAGTGGTCGAAAGTTATGGAAAAGTGTGAGAAATGTTAAATGGGCTTAAAAAAAGCAGGCAAAATCATGGAAGCAAAAGTACCATGCAACAGTAAAAGAACTGAAAGATTTACCACGGAAATGAACATCTTTTGATGATTGGAGGATTTGGGAACAGATAGAAGAGATTTTCAAACGAAACTTAATTTACAAGAAAAAAGGGAAGAGAATCTCAGAAAATTCACAACTATCAAAGTCAACCAGATAAAAAAAAAATGCAAATCACAGTGAGAAAAATCAACGAGGATAAAGAACAAAGTGATTTACAAATCGAAATAGAAAGACAAAGATTAGAATATTCGGAACGAGACTCTAAGGGTTACAAAGTAATGAGAAAACAAAGAGATCTTGCGCTGCATAAACAAAAAACTTACGGGAAAGCAAAAAAAAAACAAAAAAAAAAACAAAACATTCCAATCGAAAGTGAAAGAGATGCATACAGAGATCGAAAGATTAAAAATCCGAGAAAATACGAGAATATTGGAAGTAGAAGTAGCAAATCTAATGGAATAAGTCAGCCAGCTATCATATTTATTGGATGAGGAACTAAGCATCTCAAGGACGTAACAATCTAGAATAAACGAATTTGTGAGCACACCCACCAGTAATCTGGATACTATTAATACGGACATCACAACCCCAAAAAGCATCAGGGGATGAAGGACGTTGAAAGATATACAAAACGTATGTGTAAAAAGAAGGAGTGTGTGTAAAGTGTAAATAGAAATTGTGAATAGAGACAGTGTAGATAAAACGAAAAAAGAAATGTAATCAAAAAACAAAAATGATAAAAACTAGAAAAAAAAATCATAAAAAGATAACAACGAACGAAAATCAACAAAAACAAAAATCAGAAATACAATAAAAATAACAGAAAATAATCAACAATGAAGGTTTAAATCTGCGAGACCGTTGACAATGAAAGATGGTACACAAAACCAATAAAAATTGAAGTGGGAAACAAGGATTGAAAACCAGTATAATGCAAAATCGAAGAGATAGTAGAAACTTAAATCAGCAAACAAGAGGAGGAGATAGAAAACCTGAAAATAGCGATGGAACAACAAGCACAAGAAACAGACAAAATCAAGAGTCAATACTTTCAGTAGAGGAACCTGATAAAGGCGCTAAGGGAGAGTGTCAGATATTGAGTAACTAGCAAGAAAATGTAGAGGAGGAAAATGAATAACTGAGACGACAATTTGATATAAGCCAAAAATGGGAATAAAAATAGAGGAACTAAAGAGAGAATTAGTCATGAAATGAGCAAAAAATGTATTGGAAGACGATTAGCAAACGGTAGTAAAAAGATTCCAAAGGAAATATAGGAGGAAAAAAAAAAAAAAGTTAAATCGGGCATACAGAAAATTTGAAAGGCGAGCGATTAAACAATACTGAAAGCCATTTAAACTCAACCAATGAATTTAAGCGCTAGAAGAAGACAATGAAAGACAGAAGATAGCGATGGAGGGAAAAGACAAAATTATCGCAGCAATACCCGAAAAAGAAGTCTCTTTCTAAAAACAGAAATGTAAGTAAACTTACATGAGATAGAAAACAACTCATCGCTAAAATAACAATCAAAAAATCCAAGTGTAAAAAAAAAACAAATGAAACAGTGGCTCAAACTTACCCTCGTCGTTACCCTTACCTTCGTCATCAATTCAACTTTATAACCAAAAAAGATCCAGAGTGACAATACCCGGAAACAAAATCGAAACCAAATAGAAGCCCTGTAAGAATCGAAACCCTGAAACAAGAACTTATCCGAATACAAATTCAATTCCTGAAGAAAACCCCCTTGTAGAAACATCAATCCACAGCTAACCAGAACAATAAACCAATATCGAAGAACTCTTATCAGTTACAACAACCTCTCCTGCTCACCCAATCAAAGAAAACTCAAGCACTAACCAATCTCGAAACTTTCCTACAAAGCCTGGTAGTCGTTGAAACCAGTGCAATCCCACCCAATCAAAGAAAACTCGATCACTAACCAATCTCGAAACTTTCCTACAAAGCCTGGTAGTCGTCGAAACCAGTGCAATCCTTATCCTAATCTTCGTAACTATCTGTCGAATCGTAAAAACCAGTTGAAAGCTGCAAGTTTAAAGAAAACCCAAATCAAACAATCGAAGTCAAGAGAATCTAAAAGCAAAAACCCAATATCACAACAATCAAAGAACCAATTCTTCCAATTCAAACCCAACAGTCGAGAACCAGTCAAAGACACCAAATGAAGATGACATCCCTAATCCCAACTACATAGATTGATCGCAAGACAAAGTGACAATAACTATAACTACTATTATTATGTAAATACGTGCATTCTAACTGTGATATAAAAATGTTCGATGTATATTACCTACCGCCTTATGTGGTTTCTGCTTGAAGCTTGTAAATTGACATTAATATGTTTCATGAATGCGTAAAAGTATTAGCTCTATATGCGTATGTATAAAGTATGTGAATGTGGCGGCTAGGTCAATGTTGGTCTAGACCGAGAAATTGCGGGGCGCAATTTAAACGGCCCCGGGAGTGGTTTGTTGGGCTATAAGCCATAATTTAAACAAAATGAAAAATTGTGTAAATTAAAACAAAATAATTAATGAGGTTTGAAAATTATCAATATGGCTGCTGTAACATAAGCACGTACCGCAAGCAAAAAAAAATAAAATAAAACATTAAATAAAACAAAATAAAAACATAACAAAATTAAATAAAATAAATATTAATTAAAATCATTGAAAAGCCTACAGATGCAGAAAGAAACACAAAACCAAAATATAAAACCGCCAAAACCTTGCAAAAGAAGGTTTAGAAAATACATAGGCGGAAGCGGCGACCAAAATTTTAAATATCAGAGGGTAAAAAGAGAAACAATCAAAAAGAATGGTTAAACGATAAAAAATAAAAATTTACGAAATATTGAGAAAATAATATCAAAAAATAGAGAAAAATAAGGAGAAAAATAAAATATTTAAAATAAAATTAAAGCAATAAAACCACCCGAAAAATAGCCGAAAAAGGCTCAGAATACTCTGATTGGTCGCACCCAGGCATGAAATGACTATATATACAGCAGTCATTTTCATAATTTTTAGAAAATTTTGTAGACACAAAATTTTTAGACATTGGTAGACATTTTGTTGACACAAAATTTTTAGACTGTTAGACATTTGTAGAGAAAATTTTGTAGACACAAAATTTTTAGACTTCACTGTTTATGCCGATGTATGACAATTTTTCAAATTTGTATGCTTGACTGACGAACTTGTCGATCGTAAGTATTGTTCTTTTTTGTAGAAATATATTTTTCTATGTTAATGTTTTATTTAATTTAACTTATTCTGGATGGCCACAATGTCTTTTGGCATCGCTCGGCAGGTCCCCCTTAACTTATTTATATTCATTTTACTTATATTAGTTTGTGGAAAGTGTTAGGGCAATATTCAATTTCCTCAGTTGATTTTGAGGAATGTTGATGTGTTGCCTTGTCGCTAACCACCCTTCGGTGTCTGCCGGCATGGTCAGGTCTTGTCACACTGACCGCGGAGTAGGACGCCGTCGTACTTCACCGGGGCGGCCATTTCAATGTTGGTCGGAACGGTAAAAATTAATATTCGGGAAGATCGCCATAATTAAGGGGATAACATTTATGTAAATGTTTAAGTAGGAAAATTGAATTTTTAATTTAATTCCTGCCGATTATTATATTATCAAGGGTACGACTAGTGATAGAAATTTAAGTCAACGAAGGTATAAAGTAGGGTTAAATCACGTACATTGTTTGATAATCATCGTGGTGGAAAATTAAAATAAAATGATGCATTTTGGCATAGATCTGTGAGAAGATAATATAGAGATTTACGAATGGTGGTAACTGTGGCGACCATAGGAAAGTAAAGATGAGTTGTTGGACTAAAATAATGACATTATAATAATGCATTGATTTCAATTTACCATTGGCTAACGTTTGTATGAAACAAGGAATTTTCCATAAAATAAGGCGGAACGCTGCCCAAATTTTGAAAAATATTTTAATAAATAAACAGTAATGATGACAAATTGATATAGGAATTGTAGAAATAGATGAGTATGAACAAGCGTATAGATAGAAAGAGACGTAAGACCTTCCATCGGCAGTCAGGAACCCGAAAGTGAAAATATCATGAGGAGTAGTTCTAGAAATAGAGCTCACCTGCTCATGAATTTTCAGCTGCTATATACAGTACCAACATGAGCTTGCTCATGGGTATATAGTGGTAAGATTAAAATTGTGGGGCGTCTGGGTGAGACAGCATAGACCCTAGGAAAAGAAGGTATTTTGATAGAGGGAAATAGGTTTGAATAAGCTTTACACAGATTTAAACAAATTAATTACACCCAGTACACCAGCAATAATCATAAATTACGTGTATTTTCTTAAAAATTGTCCATAGTTTTTCTTATATCGGTAAAACAAACACACATATTTCAATCAAAAAACACGTGTGTATCATAAATTATATACATTTTCTTAACAATCTCAAACTTTACATAAATATTGAACTATTTTTTTATGATTTAACACATACACATTATTAGCCATAAAATAAATATTTCATAAATTGTTGAAAAATAACACATATTTTCATTAAAGTTTTTCCATAAACACTGTAACATATCGATGGTTTAACACACCCATTTGAGCCATAATTAGTTTTGATATTTATTTGCACATATTTTCTTAAAAATATAGAATTTTTCTTTAACTTTTTACAAACATATACAATTGTTCTATCCCTCTATACTATGAACCACAATTGAACAAACTTTTTCTATTCAATATTAATTTTATATACTTTGTTGAAAATTTATATAAAATAATAATGAAAATAATAATAATAAAAACTTGTAATATTATTAATAATAATAAAAATAACAATAATAATAATAAAAATAATAATAATAATAAAATAATAATAATAATAATAATAATAATAATAAAATTAAAATTAAAAAACATTAAAACACTACTTATAAGATAATAATAATAATAATAATAATAATAATAATAATAATAATAATAATAATAATAATAATAATAATACTAAAAGAATAAAAATTAAAGAACATTAAAACACTACTTATAAAAAATAAGTAGTAAATTTATATAAAAATGTTTAAAAATACTAAGACCTTGTGAAATTTTAAATGACCTTGACATACTTTAAAATGACCTTGAAAAAAAAATTAAGACTCATCCAATGACCTTGACAATAATAATAATAAAAACAATAATAATAATAATAATAATAATAATATTAATAATAACAACAATATTAATAATAATATAAATAATAATAATAAAAATATTAATAATAATATTAATAATAATAAAATTATTTCCTTATAATAGAAGTTTTATACATTAATAATAATAACCATATTATTAAAAATAATAATAATAATACTAAAAGAATAAAAATTAAAGAACATTAAAACACTACTTATAAAAAATAAGTAGTAAATTTATATAAAAATGTTTAAAAATACTAAGACCTTGTGAAATTTTAAATGACCTTGACATACTTTAAAATGACCTTGAAAAAAAAAATTAAGACTCATCCAATGACCTTGACAATAATAATAATAAAAACAATAATAATAATAATAATAATAATAATAATATTAATAATAACAACAATATTAATGATAATATAAATAATAATAATAAAAATATTAATAATAATATTAATAATAATAAAATTATTTCCTTATAATAGAAGTTTTATACATTAATAATAATAACAATATTATTAAAAATAATAATAATAATAATAATAAAAATAATAATAATAATAATATTATAAAATGTTTTCAAAGTATTAATAATAATAAAAATTTTAATAAATTTTATAAGTAATAAGTATATTAAAAATTATAATAATAATAAAATTAATAAAAATATTAATATTTTTATAATTAAAGTTTTTATAAGTATTAAAAAAAATTTTTTTTTATAAGTAATAATAGAATAATAAAAAGTAATAATAATATTAATAATAATATTAATAATAATAATAAAAATAAGTAGTAAATTAAAATTTTAAAATGTTTAAAAATAATATGACCTCGAGAAATTTTGAATGACCTTGACCTACTTTTCAATGACCTTGAAAAATTATGATGAGTCATCCAATAACCTTGACAATAATAATAATATTAATAATAATAATAATAATAATAATAATAATAATAATAATAATAATAATAATAATAATAATAATAATAATAATAATAATAATAATAATAATAATAATAATAATAATAATAATAATAATAATATTAATAATAATAATAAAAATATTAATTATAGTAATAATAATAATAATAATAATAATAATAATAATAATATTTATAAAAATTAATAATAAAATAGAATAAAATTTACAAATTTATAAGTATAATAATAAAAATAATAATAATAATAATAATATTAATAATAATAATAATAATAATAATAATAATAATAATAATAATAATAATAATAACAACAATATTAATAATAATATTAATAATAATAATAAAAATATTAATTATAGTAATAATAATAATAATAATAATAATAATAATAATAATATTTATAAAAATTAATAATAAAATAGAATAAAATTTACAAATTTTTAAGTATAATAATAAAAATAATAATAATAATAATAATATTAATAATAATAATAAAAATATTAATAATAATAATAATAATAAAAATATTATAATAATAATATTAATAATAATAATAAAAATAATAATAATAATAATAAAAATAAAAATAATGATAATAAAAATAATAATAACAATAATAATAATAATAATAATAACAATAATTATAATAAAAATAATAATAATAAAAATAATAAAATAATTATAAAAAACATTACTAAAAAAAAAGTAATAATAATCATAATAATAATAATAATATTAATAATAATAAAAATCATAATAATAATAATAGCAATAATAATAATAACAATAACAATAACAATAATAATAATAATATAATTTAAAAATAGTAAATAAATAATAAAATATTGACTTAATTTAAACAAAAAAAAAATTAAAGTATATTACATAAATAAAATAAAAATAAATAAATAATATTATTGACTTGATTAAAACAATATTCACTTCATTAAAACAGACAATATAATAATAATATTATTGACTTGATTAAAACAAAAAATTATAGTATATAAAATAAATAAAATAAAATAAAAATAAATAAATAATATTATTGACTTGATTAAAACAATATTCACTTCATTAAAACAGACAATATAATAATAATATTATTGACTTTATTAAAACAAAAATTATAGTATATAAAATAAGTAAAATAAAAATAAATAATATTATTGACTTGAATAAAACAATATTCACTTCATTAAAACAAACGATTTAATAATAATAATATAATTTAAAAATAAAATAATTGACTTGATTAAAACAAACAATTAAATTTAATAATAATATATTTTAAAAATAAATAAAATATATTATTGACTTGATTAAAACAAATAATTAAAGTATATTAAATAAATATAAATTAAATTAAAAATATATATTATAAAATTTGATGAGTCATCCAATGACCTTGAATGAGTCATGGTCTTTGTTTAAAATTAAATATATTATAAAATTTGATGAGTCATCCAATGACCTTGCATGAGTCATGGTCTTTGTTTAAAATTAAATATATTATAAATTATGATGAGTCATCCAATGTCCTTGAATGAGTCATGGTCTTTGTTTAAATGACCTTGGATGAGTCATTGTCTTTGTTTAAAATTAAAAATATTATAAAATATGATGAGTCATCCAATGACCTTTAATGAGTCATGGTCTTTGTTTAAATGACCTTGAAAAATTATGATGAGTCATCCAATGACCTTGAATGAGTCATGGTCTTTGTTTAAAATTAAAAATATTATAAAATATGATGAGTCATCCAATGACCTTGAATGAGTCATGGTCTTTGTTTAAATGACCTTGAAAAAATATGATGAGTCATCCAATGACCTTGAATGAGTCATGGTCTTTGTTTAAAATTAAAAATATTATAAAATATGATGAGTCATCCAATGACCTTGAATGAGTCATGGTCTTTGTTTAAAATAAAAAATATATATTATAAAATCTGATGAGTCATCCAATGACCTTGAATGAGTCATGGTCTTTGTTTAAAATTAAAAATATTATAAAATATGATGAGTCATCCAATGACCTTGAATGAGTCATGGTCTTTGTTTAAAATTAAAAATATATTATAAAATATGATGAGTCATCCAATGACCTTGAATGAGTCATGGTCTTTGTTTAAAATTAAAAATATTATAAAATATGATGAGTCATCCAATGACCTTGAATGAGTCATGGTCTTTGTTTAAAATTAAAAATATTATAAAATATGATGAGTCATCCAATGACCTTGAATGAGTCATGGTCTTTGTTTAAATGACCTTGAAAAATTATGATGAGTCATCCAATGACCTTGAATGCGTCATGGTCTTTGTTTAAATGACCTTGAAAAAATATGACGAGTCATCCAATGACCTTGAATGAGTCATGGTCTTTGTTTAAATGACCCTGAATGAGTCATTGTCTTTGTCTTAAAAATTTTTTGTACTTTTGGACTTAGAAAAATTTTCTCTCAGCGGGGGGGGGTACTGTGCTGGATGTGACATGTGCTGGATGTGACACATCCCACTACTATTATTATTCATTGAATTATCAACCGCATGCATACAAGAAAATAAAATGATGAATTTCACCAACTAGTTTAAAGCTAGTACTTCGGTGTGGGAGGTACCCATAGTGAATGGTAGTTTGCCGTGTCAGATCTCCTCTCCAAGAATCCCAAAGCCAGACCCTCAGTGGAGCATGGCTGTTCATGGGAAAGGATTAACTATGATATAAATTCGAAGAATAAACAAACAAAAAAAATCAGAAAGAAGATCATGCCAATTATTTTTCATGCAATAAAAATAAGGTCAAATTCAATGACTTTGACTAGTAAAAGTCTGAGAGACGAAAATTCTTTCTTAAAGATTTGGTTAAAAGAAAAGAGAAGGTATCCATTATGAAATAGAAGAAAAGTAAAGGAAAGAAAGATAAAATAAGTAAACGAAAAATGCAAGATGTTATTCTGATTTCAATAAATGTAATAATAAAATAAAATATCTTGAAAATACGGAGATAATATGTTTTTCTATTGTAGGTGATTTTCAAGCTTACGAAGGAAGAGAGTTTGCTTTAGAACTCAAAAGAAACTATTATATTACATAAATATTTAATTTTAATTTTTTTCTTATGCTCATTTAATACTAATTATCGTTATTAATATTCATAATATTGCCTTAGCAGTCAAAATGAATTAGTATGCTACATAATTTTAGTTTTAATATTTTTTTTTATTCAATATTAATTATTATTATTAATGTTCATTCGCTGGAGTATGAGACAATAAAGGAGAACAGTTTGACAATTATCTGACGAGAACGAAGCATGTGAAAGAAATCTCCATTAAAAGAATCTATTAATAAATTTTCCATAAACAAACTTTTATATAAATGATCAATGAAAAAACAAAATTTTTGCTTTAATATTTTTGACTAAAAGAAAAATTGCTAGAAAAATCAGGAAAATTGCGTTCTCATAAAAAATTACCATTAGAGAAATTTCATTTTACCTATTTATATGATATAAAGAGGTTAATTAAATAAAAAATAAAATTAAAAATTAGAAAAAACATTAATTTTCAAAAAACAAATATCCACAACCTTTTTTTTATTGCAATCTGGGATACCTTCTCTAAAAATTCCAAACGAAAAGGCCAAATTTCGTAAATCCGGGAAATCCTGAAATAAAAAATCAATAATTTATGTAAAGAAATTTATTTCAAATCACTCAACCCGAGATAGTGTGCGGAATCGAGAAATTCCGTTCTAAAAATAGAACGGAATTTCTTGTTTTAATCGATAATCTTTAATAAGTTTGAATTCTGGGATTTTAAAGTGGAAGGGATGCGAATCTCCAGATTTCGATCACATTTTCGGTTAAGAACATATTATTAGGATCTTATACATATGTCACTCGACCGATCCACTTCCTAAATAAATAAATTAAACTAAAAACTCCTCGAAAATGATGGAATTCTTCAAAAAGCCTCCATCGGTTCATGACCCATTATATTTTGTCTAAATATGCACGTTTAACTTAATTAGTTTTTCATCTTTATGGCCATAAGATTATTTCGAACTCGAGTTTCAACTAAATCTGAAATTTGCTACATTATTTTAGTGCAATTCAACCAAACCAAAACAATAGACGCAGAAAACTTCAGACGGGACGTACCCCACTAACACAATGAGGCCTAAAAACAGAGCCAAAGAGCTGAGTCAATGATTCGAAGATGTTGTCGGATGGAGGAGACATGGATTCGGCCGGAGCAGGCTACCAAATTGAAACAGCAAAAGATTTGCTAAAAGCTCAACACACGGAGATGATTGCCGAATTTAACAAGTTAAAAAAAGAAAATTGCCAGCTAAAGTTGAAAGAAACAATCAGGACGGAGATCGGACATCACCCCAGCACAGTTTTAAACGTTGAATCGAGTGTCGCCTGGCCCATTTCCAGTTTTATCTCAACCAATACCCAAATAAATCGTGATCCACCATCGAAATCAAATCACAAAAGATGTCACCCCAGTAAAGCGAAAGTGAAAGAAGGCGCCGATTGAAGATCGCTCGTCTACTTGGGCAGATAAAGAAATTTGGACCCTCGTCTGCTGACATTCTTTCATAATCTTTTTTGTAGTGATCAAATAAATGTTTTTGGGATTTGAGTCGATTGTCGTTTGAAATCACTTAAAATTTTCTATAAACAACACTTTTAAAACAAAATAATTCGACCAAAGAGTCGATATTATTTCAATTAAATTAATAACAAAGGGACATATAATAAAAATGAGTATGAATACCTTCTATGGTAGCTGTTGAACCCAAAGGTTTTCTATGGTATTAGCAGTCATGGTAGTATGGCTCACCTTTTACTAGGAACCGCATATTGGGATACATTTGCCAACGTCATTTTGACGGGTATTCAATGGTTGTATCTCTTGTTCGCCCATCTGGTAGGAATCCCTTGCAAGTGGCCGCGAAAATCCTATATATTTTACCTATCAAGTGCCCAGCACCAGGGAAGGGTGTGCTGGATGTGACACATCCCACTACTATTAAGTGATATTCAGTACAATTCCTCCTCCCGCATAGTACTGATGAGAGCCATTAGCTCGAAACTAGTATACTATAGAGAAAAAAAATAACTTACGCAAACATGGATCCTTAGAATTTTTAATCAATTTGTCAACAGTCTCTTTATCATCAACAATAAAAATGATTTTGAATACCATTCTTTATAAATAACTCGACCAATTTATCAACACTTTTTACTGAATTAGACAAAGTAGAAGATAAAGTATAGAGACCAATATCAGTTGGCTTTCTATAAATCTCTGACTCATTATGTTTATCTTTGCGTTGAATTAACAAATCCAAAAACGCAATCGGTGACTTTCTCTCCGTTTCACATGTGAATACAATGTTCATATGTAAACTGTTCATAAAATGCAAAAACGGCTCTACATGTTTCTGATTTGCAAATTCAAAAAAAATACAATTGGTTTCTCAAATTGAAAGGAAGCAATTTTCTTTACCAAACTAGCCTAAAATATTGATTCCATCGTTGGTACTAAATGGGAACCCATAGTGACCCCATCTATTTGTTGATACCATTCATTATTGAAAAGAAAATTGACATTTGAAGTAGCAAATTCAAGAAGTTCGCGAAATACCCTTCTATCCAAAATATGATGTTCAGAATCATTTTCATCCCACAACGCACAACATTAGGCAATTGTATTTAATTTAATTTTTGCTGGCTGTAGATCCGAATAAACTGTCCTCTGTGATAGCGTTGGATTCTAGCCATTGTACACAAGGGGAGTTAAGGGACGGTTAATTAAAATTTTAAATACAGGGAAAACAATGGGTAAACTAGAAAGCAGGTGTAGTTAAAAACAGTGATTACATGTATAAAATAGTAAATTTTCCATAAAATAAAGGCAGAACAATGCTCAAATTTTTAAAAAATACGTTACTAAATAATGGGTAAATATGACAAATTGACATAGGAATTGTAGAAAAAGACGTAATGACCTTTTATCGGCAGTCAGGAACCCGAGTGTGAAAATATCATGAGTAGCTCTAGAGATGGAGTTAACCTGCACTATGTACAGTACCAACATGGTAACTGCCATGGGTACATAAAGAGGGAAAGAATAATTATCTTGAAGGCGTTTAAATAACAGTCATACAGGAACTCTAGAAAAATAAATTAAAACAAACCATATTCGCCAACAATCACAAATTTTAATGTCTTGTTCAGCAGGGCCTGTCAAAACAAAAGTGGCGTTTTGCCCAAAGTTTCTCAGTGCACCATAATAATTAAGTACTTTTTGTTATTTATTACTCTCAAATCTTTTTTGTTTATTTGCAAGTTAAAAATACAGCATATAATGTGCATAGTTTTATTGGATACGAGGTTTTATTTGAATTAGTTGTACCTATTTGTACTTCTAGTTCTTATATAGATATAGATTAAAGAAAACTTTGTATTTTTGCGTGTTACGTTTTCTAATGCAGCTTAATTTCAGCATACCACCGAAAATGTATATATAGCTATAAATATACATGAAATAGTACAGATATATGAAAAATAACCAAATAACAGATATTTTTAATAATTACATTAACCTATTTCTGATTAAATTTTCATAATTCGAATCAAGGTGACGCATTTAAACAAATCTCTCAAAGCACAGCTAACCCACATAGTTAATACCAATAGATCTTGAGTATGTATGTGAATTCAATTTCTGTTGAGGATTGTCGAGTGACATATGACTCGTAACAAATACAAAATTCAATCTTAACTATCCAGTTGCAAAATTGCATGTGAAATGAATCCATATAAAATAACCCTCGCCCGACAACATTGGAACTTTAGTAATTTCACAGTACAAATAACCTTTTGCTAAGCTTAGAAATGTTTTATAATAAAAATAATCATAAACCCCGTCAGAATTATTTTTTAGAAACTAGTTTCTTGCAAAATTTGGTTCAGATATTCGCTATCTTTCTCACGTGACTACAACGCAGGTTGATACTTATATAAAAGATAATTTGATATTAAACAATTGAAGTCATACACTAAGATCATACATGTAGTAAATAAAGGTGTATTCAATTTATTTTTATATCATTTCTTGAACTTTAGCTATGGGTTTACATTTGACTCGTTGGACTGGTTCTTTATTGAGAATATCATTAACATTTAAGTTTTCTTCAACATCCATTTTTTCGCTTTCTTTTTCATTTTCTTCTTCCTCATCATATTCTTGAGCTACAATAAACAATTTTTAAATGAATAGTTTAGACAAATTTTACCTTGAGGAGCTCTAATTAGATGCATTTTGTTGTTGACGTAATCAAGATCTTTCTCTTTGCGTTTCTCAGTACCAACAGCCAATCGTTTCATTATATGATGATCTTTCTTCTTCTGCACCATTTTTAAAACCTCTGGTAACACTTTTACTAGATGATTATATATAAAGGTAACGATTAAAATAAAATTTCAATAATTACAGGTATTTTCCATTGCTTCTTTGTCGTATTTTTTCATAACTATTCTTCGCATTTCAAACACTTGATTAATTTGAGTTGAAAGTTCTTTTTGCTTTGAAACTCTTGAAGCTTTAGTCCATTTTGTTCTAACAGGATTCTTCTTTTTCATAAATGCCAATCGACATTTCTTGCGACAATACCTAAAAACCTAAAACAAAATTATCCAAATTCCGCAAAAAAATAGATACCCTTGAGTCATTTCTAACAAAAGTAGTTCCTTTGCCAGGATACACATTTGTAGAACAGAAATTGCATTTTTCAATACGCATAGTTGAACTTAAATAAAGTAATATTTAAACAATTTTTATTAGTTTCATGTTTTTAAAATGTGTTTTAAATTTATAATTAATATTAGCAAAAATACTGAATTAAATTATTCTATATAAACAGTTAGTTATTATTCATTATTAATAATAATAAATATTACTCATAATGTGCAATATGTTTTCTATTTTGCTCGTAAATAGCAAATATATTATAATTGACATACTCTCATAATATCATATTTACTTAATTTAATTAAAAAAACACGTAGTTACATTAAACTCATTTTTAAGATACTTAATATTCATAGGATTTATTTCAATTTTATAAAAAAGAGTCAAATAATCAGTTATTTAAGCACAAAATAATTTGAATATCTTAACTTTCCTCTTCTTAAAATATTCTCTATTTATTAAGCCACTCGATTTTTCTTTCCTCCCCCCAGGAATAAAATTTGGCTCGATGTGGGGATAAAAAAACTTGACGATTTGTATGAACTTTAGTACTGCATACCATCCTTGTGTCTGTTATGCGGGTCTTTGCATACTAATACTCCTCCTCTACTTCAAAAAATTACATTGCTTTCATCCCCTGTAATTCAAATACCTTGTCAATACTGTTGGGACAGAACACAAATAGCCTTGAAAGTTGTTTAAATCCATCAGTAATACAGCACAAAAACCCAGCACCAAGATAACTTAAAATACAATATACAACACCAACTAAACATTTTAAAATCTGAGGAAATATAAATAAATATAAAATCAAAAACATAAAAGTAAAATAAAATAAATACAAAATGCATCAAGAACCGCAAGAAATTTACATAAAAAATAAAATAATAACAAGAAAATTCGACCGTAAAATGACCATTTATATAAAAGTAAAAATTAATGAATTAAATGAATAAAAATAAAATATTTTTGGATGAATAAATTTAATTAAAAATGCTAAAAATAAATTACCAATTTAAATTAAGAAATAAATAAAAATTTAATTTAGATAACAAAAATAAGTCGAATTTTGTTTAATCGCAATAAAACTAACACGCAAGGTTAAGACCAAATTATAGGTATATATACTGATATGATTTGTCAAATATCTAATCTTAATTTTCAGTATTGATTTTAAATCGTATTTTGACACTGGTTGTCAGCAGTTTCACTTTAGATTATTTAATTCGATGTTTTTAATTTGGATGGATTTATGAATTTTTATGGATGTATTCGATTTATTTAGGAAGGATATGGATTTATGGATTTTTATGGATAATTATGAATTTTATGGATATGGATTTATGGATTTTTATGGATGCATTCGATTTATTTGGGAAGTTTAATTCAATGTTTTTAATTTGGATGGTTGAATTTATAAATTTTAATGGAAGTAGCCGGTAATTTAGCTTTGGTTTTAATAAATTATTATTATGCTTAAATTATTTTCTAATTGTCGAAAATTTTCCGGCCCACAGCCAATACATTGCAAGATAGTAAAATCATATACAGTATTCAGATTCGTCTAAGTGCGTGGAATACCGCCGATGATCTGTGCCCGTGAAGACCCGGCGTGAGGAACGCAGGGATCGGAACGTCAATATTATTCAGTATAGAAGAAAGGAGGAGTAAGGAAGTGGTCTTTTGGTTACTTCTTCGTTTCTCGAATTCTTTAAAATCGACCTAAATGATTCTACAATCGGCTCAAAATCTCAAACACCGAGTAGTCCAGTGGGCACTCACTTACTATGAAATGAACATACATAGATCTTAAAGACAAAAAGAGGGAATGGGTAGCAGGGAAAATTGCGAAATCGTTGCAACACTTAAAATGAATAGCCATTGGAAAAGGATTGATCCGAACGACTCAAAATCACGAAAAATAATATTTAAATAAAAATTAAAAAAATTATGTCAATTGAAACGGAAAATATGGGCAGAACGCAGCGCAAATTTTTGGGAATAGTTAAAACACTTATCATAAAAACCTGTAAAATAAGGGCGGAACGCGCTCAAATTTTCCGAATCAACTAAAATACTTCTAGAATATAGAAAAATAAAAGTGAAATGCAACTCAACGGTTGGTATAAGATTATTATGAAACATGGTCATTTTTGTTTGCAATAATATTTTTATAAACAGATCGCCATTTTCTGGCACACAACATTATTATTAAGAAGGAATGCGGATCTACGTTTGTCACAAATAAATTGCTTTCTAGGTTTTGTATTTAAATCCAGACAAACATAATTATGTCGCAAATGAGATGAGTACAATTAATGTTTTTTCACGAAGTTTTGGAAACATGCCCATTGCCGAAACATGTCCATTCCAAAACTTTGCTTTCACTGCATTCAAAGAATATTTTTATGTATAGTTCCAAAATATCTTCCTTCATCTCTTTATCATCTGATATATTATCCAAATTGAAGGAGAAAGGGTTTTTCAGGGATATCCTCAGTACACACAGAACCGATTATTTTTAAATCTAAGTTATAGTTCGCAAAGAAGTCTTTCACACACTGAAATACATCTTTTTCTTTTGTAGTTATTTTCAGATCTACACAAAACAGAAAATCCTCCATTATTCCATTATCATGAACATACCTAACTAATGCAATGAGTTGAATGCAATTTGTAACATAAGTTATTGCATACTACGTGAGACATTTTCAATGGAGTAGTCTTTAGATATGCCAGGGTCTCCAAATATTTCGTTTTGAGGGCCTGATTAACTGTCAAACAGCCGTTCAGTAGCCGACTACATACTTGAAGTCCAAATAACTAACTTGATGTCCTTAACATTAACTACGACCTTAGATTATAATTGGAAAAATTCGTTCTCAAATGGTTCTTCACGTATTTCATTCATGAAAAGGTTTGTTCACACAAATATGTTGTTCCAAAGATTGAAAGACACTTTGATGCAAAGGTTTTGACATTATGAAAGTCTTCCTTGGGAAGAAACTGTTAAAATCCCACCAGTCCCATTTTAAATTTGTCCTTAAGGAGGTAATTTACTTGCAACTCAATGACTTCCAGCTGCAATTCCTTTGGACAACTAGTCGCACGCGTTTCAAATGGGTTTTGAAACAGTCTCATTTCTGCCTGTGAATCCAAGTCGGATAATAGGTCCTGAAACTGTAGCTGGAGGTTTTTGATGATCTCACATGCAAATGAAGTGGGGAACTCTGTTGTTTACACTGCTGAAAATGTATCAAATTGTTGGCTTGTATTTGTTCCAAAAACAAGATAAGTTTGGATCTGAAGGCCTTTAAGTCGATAGATAAGAAATTAAATTTTTTTCTCCTTCTAATTTTAGGCTTAAAAACGTTAAATGACTAGTTATGCCTGCAATGAAGGCCGACTTCCATACCCACACTTCGCTAGACAATAATAGTTAAAGCTTGCTTTTACTTTCCAAGAAGTCACTTATTTTCTTTCTTAACTTAAAAACTCGGCTCAAAACTATCGCAACCATCTTACTGCTACGTAATATGGTAAATCTTTCAATTCTGTGTTTAAACTGTCTGTTTGAGCCCATGTGATATTTTTAAATCCACCATCTTCACAGGATTCAATACACCGCCAATATCCGTATACTTAGCACACAAAGGTTGCTGGTAAATATTAAAGTGAAGGAACATCGGTAGTGGAATGTTTTTTTCATTACACATCTGCTTCACTTATCCAACCAACCATTTCTTAATTCCACGCAAGGAGAAAAATAAAGTATGAAATAAGGTTTTGAAATGTAGTGGTCGGTTACAAAGTATACACTGGTGTTTTTGCAGATCATCGCATGCTTCGGTACATGTAAAACCAAACTGTTCATAATCATCATTCTATTCCATTTTTTTGACATAATGAAGGAATAATTAATTTATAAAGTAAAATCTGAAAAATATATGGTTAAGTTCACTGAAAGAAAAATATCGAAAAAAAAATTACACTATTGTTGAGGTGAAGTTAATTATATTTAGAAATAAATATTTAATTTCGAAACAATATATTTTTATACACAAAGAGTGGAATAAGAGGGGAATGATTTATATTTTCAATGTGACAATTGCTGGATGTTAGTGTCAGGGGGAATCAATATTTTTTCGAATCGTACATTAACCTAAATATAAATAAAAAAGCTAAATTGCAACCTCACCACTGGCTGAAAATCCAGGTACTTAAGACTTTCTTACTCAGTTTCATTCGCATTTTCGCAATTCACTTGACCTCGAATTTTGCTATTTCAGTTTCTACTTTCTTGCAAACGTATTTAATTTTCAAATAAATTTTGCTGGAAAACCTCTATTGAATTCGAGTCGACTGAACTTGACAAAATTTTACAAATTGACAAATTGTTCAAGATATTTCAAAATAAGTCATCTTATAATAAAATTTCCTAAATAATTATAAAGAATTGTTTGGTGCTTGTGTGTATGTTATTGTATGTCTGAAGCATGTCACATATTTCATGTTTATTATTACATAATAGTCTTCCATTCCAAAGAGATCAATACCAGCACTCTTATGCTATAAAATATATTTTAAAGTTTACCAGACTTAATTATTTATCATGGCGACCAAGCCATTATTTAACAATACTTATTCCTAATATTCCTAATATGTTTTTTATATTTCTATAACAGTTATTTTGAGAAAAACTTAAATTTCATTCAATTTTCCTATCTGAAACTATGCATCTTATCTACATAGTTTGATTTGTCTCATTATTTTCCATTTTTATCAGCATTTCCATTTTTTCACTGCATTTAATAATTCTTTTATGGAAAAATATTATCCTATTCTTTATTTCACTGCTCTAGTCAATTTGTTTTTGATTTAATACATTAAGATTTTACAGAAATCCAAATTTGCACATTTAATTTTCACCAGTTAGCATTCTTAAATTTCGAATTTAATTCGTTATAATTTATAAACTATAAACTACAAATCACCTAAATTACTATTGATCTAATAACAGTAAAATTAAACAACAAAATATTACACTTAAAAAAAAATAATGAAAACTTTAGATTATACCTAAAATTTAACGAGCCACTTGATTTTGTTTATTTTCTCCCATCAGCTTGATGTTTACATCCATTTCAGTCTAATTCCAGAAGTCATATAACTTAACATTCCTAATATCATATCTATTTTCCTAATACAGTTCATTATGACATTGAAAATGTCTCTACTCTTAAATTAGGAAATTCTTTATATTTATATCCCTTATAAATGAAAGTTATTCAAATCACACAGTATTCTATTTGTCTGCTTTTTTCTGAAGCTAATAGAAGTCCTCTAATTTCAACCACAACAAGGATTTTAGCTACATCCTGACGTTATAAACATACTGGAGGTCTTATTTTGTTAGTAAAATTTAATTAGCATCATACATTTTTAACATTCACAGCTGGTTTTCGCTTTATCAATTATTTACCGAAAACCTTGTAAACATTATATCCATTCATTACTAATCGTTGAGTATTAAACACAATAATACAAAAATTAATGATAACAATTTTCTTTTAGCTTCACTCATTGCTCTAAAATATTAAATAATGATTGAAAATGTGGAAATATTTAAAATGTTTGTACAACACATTAGCGTAAAATTAGAGAATTACGTTTTGTAAGCTCTGTATTTTTAGCGGCTAAACCTTAAAATTATTAAAATATTGCTAAACTGTTTTTATAACTTTTACAATCAATAAATTCAATTTGCACCGCATAAAAACTCGATTGGATATTTTAACCAAAGTTGAAATTTTACAAAATAAAGTTAATTATCATTTTCAAAATCAAATTTACTACATTTATATCAAATAACAGACCGGCTTTGATATTTGTGTAATGATTTGCCAATTATTACCGCAAATTTTCTTTATAATCTTTGTATTTTAAAAAGTTTACTGTTTGAAAATTGTTAAAATTTACTCCCAGCAATTATCTTTTAAATTTTTTCTATAAGAATAAATTTTTTCAGTATATAAAAAGTATGAAATCCAATGACAACCTTTAATTGTTATTGATTTTCAGAGATATTTTCAGAGCCAATCACTTCTCATTTGTAATTTTCGACCCTTCATGGTTAAAATGTGATTCTTTCATATTTGTGGCACATATTCAATCATGTTCTTTGTATAATTATTAGCAATTTATAGTATGACCGACAAATCTTTCATCATTATTGTTTCGCAACAATGCTGTTTCATCGGTTTTAGAACAAAACTGGGTTTTGCAGCACAGATGAATTGATAATTTTCAGTTGTATTTTAATCTTTTGATTCTTTATCATTACTTAATTTAATTTTTAAAATTTTTAGAAAACAAAAAAAAAATTGACAACAATTCTTGTATTATCCAATTTTTCTTAACCATTTTTTCTTTTAATAGTTCCTGATTGAAATATACTTGATACGTTCAATTGTGTTAAAATTAGATAAAAACTATAAACAGTTTTTTACATAATTTCTTTTCATTAAACGTACAATTATATATTATACATATGTTTTAGACGTATTAGACGTATTTAAATATAATTAATTCGAAGACTAAAAGAAGGAACTTAGGATACTTATAAATGATTATTTATATTTATCTATTATTAAAATACTCTGAAACATTTGTTACAGTTTCATTCAATATTTTCTGAGATAATTTTCTGGTACTTTCAATTAATTTAAAATAATTGAAATTAATCCAATCTTTTATGAGATCTACTTCAATTTTCATCACTTATCGATAATCACTATATCGATAAATTTGGAAAAAACACTTTAAATTTTTTTATTTTAACTTCTTCTTTCTAACTAACTTTCTACGATATAATCTTTAGATAAACAAGTTTTAAATTTCAAAACTCAAATGCATTACAAGTTTTTGTACTAGGTTCAGAGTTGATCAATTTATTCAAATTATAAAAAAATTACCGATGAAATTATTGATAAAATATTTTAGTTTTAACATATTTAATGATTAATTTGACGTATTTGCTCTGATATTTCATGTAAAATCAAAAGCAATTAAATATTTACACATGTGTAAATGAAGGTACCGAAAAAGAAATTGAAAAATACTTACTCCTATTAAAATTATTTTCCTGCAATTTTGGCATTTTTGGATCTTCGTATTTTATATTTCTGGGTTTTAAAAGATTTTTTTCCCTTTGAAAACTCTCACATGGAGCTGTATCGACGGAATTGTTTTCCTCATCTTTTACTGATTTATTATAAATAAATTATTGTTTGATTCGTTTGATTTCCAATGTGCCATTTCTATTACACACTTTTATATTTCGGCTATTCATTAAATTATCGGTTTTATGAAGATGAAATGTGAATTATTTTATGGACTTAAAAATATTTGGATTTTGTAGTCATTTCTTTACAGATTAAGCAATCTTATAAAATAACATATTTTAGTTTTTAACTATCGTTTTATGACTAATTTGATATATTTGCTCTAATATTTCATGTCAAAATAAAAACAATTAAATATTTACACGACCAGCAAATGAATCGAGGGTACAGAAGGTACCAGAAAAGGAACTTGAAAAATACTTACTCTTATTAAAATTATTTGCCCTCGATCTTGGCATCTCTGGATCTTAGTATTTTATAAATTTTGTTAATTTCAAAAAATTTTACAATTCCCTGTATCTGCCAAAAATATGGCCGAGTTTATGCTTATATGATTCGAATACATAGTTAAAGAACTCACAAAAGACTCATAAAATCCAATTTTGTTTTCGCTATCGTCAAAGTTTTTTTATTTCTTAAAAATTTACCTAAGTTTTGCTACTGCTTAGGAATTGCTACTATATTGGAATCGTAATGATGGAATCCTTAAAAATATTATTCACTAATTGTATATAGAACATATAAAGTTAAAACATTCAAATAAACAGAAAAGCTTACTTATTTTAATCAATTCTTTTTGACATTTGACGAATAATAAACATTTGTCCTATGATTTAAGTGAAGATCGATTCCCCAGAAAACTGTGTCAATCGAAAAATCGCAAAACTTTCACCATTCAGACAGTTATTTGAACGTAAAATAAGAGAATAAGTACAAGTATAATTCATCTCACAGACGAATTCCACTCCATTTATGTTCGATGAGACTCGATAATAAAACCCATTATCTATTACCAAGTCTTGTGTCAAATACTGGTAGCGATAAGGTTATGTAACGGAATTGGGTTACTTTGATCTATTTTCACGTGGAAATTATATAATGAAAAATATATTCGCTTTTAATGTTTTGAGAACTTTGATATTCGTTTGATATTCTTGGAATATCTTCATATGCCTGAATAAAATTTATTGTTATGTAATCTTTAATTAGCGAACTCACAAACCCACTTCTGCTTACAAAACTAAAAGCATTTCCTGAATATGATACGATTTATTTTTGGATCTGGGCAAAGTTGGGTTATGAGCTGGATTTAAATATTATTGTTTTAATTCATATTCCACTGCTTCGGTTTTTCATTAAATATGAGATGATCATTTGAATCTTTCAGTAATTACACTGTAACCTCTTGGAAATGTAACCTCAATATCATTTACTAGAAGAGGTAAATTTATTGCAATAATAATATTCAATTAACAATTGTGTTTTTTGGCTTAATTTTTATAAACCTAAAACTGACTTAATTTTTGTTAACACCTCACTGAAATAGTGAAGCTCGTTCAATATTCTAGTTATCTGGATATTCATACTCCTGTTGGGCCAGAACATAAACGGCCTATTAAAACATCAATTAAACCCTACCAAAATATGAGAGGAAAAACAGTTAAACATAAAATTATATACACAAAAATAAATTAAAATAATAACAAAATGCAACAAGATCCGCACGAAAGAAATATAAACATAACACGAAAACCTAACGATTTTGACCGAAATTTGACAATTTATAAAAATGCGAAATTTCATGAAAATGAAATAAAAATCAAATAATTTGAATTAGAAATAATTCAATAAAAAATCTAAAGAAAAATTTGTCAAATAAAATCTCAAAATAATAAAATTAAAAATTAGAATATACCAGAAAATTTCAAGGTCAAATTTTGTTTTACTAAATCAAAAAGAACACGCAAGGTTATGGTCGTACAACAGGTATATATATACCGATTCATTTTTACACAATTTTAATTAATCTTTCAAAACTTAAAATCGTTTTACTCGATGTAAGTGTGAGTTTTTTTTGAAACTCTCTCTCCACGTTGCACCCTCGCAATCTCAATGGAGCTCTGCTTGGATGTCGGCGTGGGGAGGTGATGTTTTTATGATATTTTTGTTTATGATTGGATCGGGTAACTTATATGTTATTTTAATAAAATATTTATAATGCATAAATTTGTTTTATATTGTCGAAATTTTTCCGGCCCACAGCCAAAGACACATTACAAGTTATTAAAATCTAACATACTATTCGAATTCGTGTAAGTGCGTGGAATATCGCCAATGATTCGTGCCCGTGAAGACTCCGGCGTGCGGAACGCAGGGGTCGGGACGTCAATATTATTCCGTATAGGGGAAGAGAGGGGTAAGGAAGTGGTCCTTTGGCTATTTCCTCGTCTCTCAATTTCCATAAACTCGACCTAAACTATATTTACATACGGCTAAAAATTATCACACGAGTAGTCCAGTGGGCACTCATTAACTATAACATGAACACAACGCGCCTAAGGTCAACCAAGGGGAAGGCAACGGGGAAATAAAAAAAAAATGAAATCGTTGTTGTGAATCTAAAATAACTGAAAATCCAAAATTGTTAGGTGTTTGAAAATAACTAAAAGGGATAAACTATGACTATGAATCCCCAACCGTCACTATAGGCCTAAAATGCTTATCAAGATTAGGACGTTGTTATGAACTTTGATAAAATCACTTTAATAAAAATTTAACGAAACTAAAGTATAGATTTTGAAACGTTATTTCTCACCAAAATTTAATAATTAGTTGATATAACCCAATATGATGTAAAGAGCCAACATTTACTTATAGGAAGATTAAAGCTAGTATAGTAGGCAGGAAATCCTAAAATAATATCGAGAATTAGACAATTTCCAAGGCAAACAGTAAAATAAAATAGGGAGTATATGCCCCGGACAACCGGTTCTAGGGCCAAGGGAATTTCTTGAACTACACGTGGTAATTGTTAGTAAAAGGTTTAAAATCATAAACATTTAATAAAGGGGAAAGGTAGAAAGACATTAGTCATTATAATTTCTAGATAAAACGTTTACCACATTAGGGTTACGGTCAATGAAAATGGAATTAAACGAAAAACTGAATCAAACGAAAAAATTAAATATCATGAACCCAATTGACTCAATATTTACTGAAAAATCCATACAGTGATGAAACGAAATTAACATCATCGTTTAAAGCCCACGGAAGCGAAGATCAGAGTTCCGCCAAATTCCTTGAGTAAAATTTAACTTCAAAAATCAAAATTAGAAAATGAATGAGTTTTTAAACCTTGATCAAACTTAAGGGCCAGAAATTGAAAATCCCAAACGAAACTGATAATTGTAAAGACTCCATTAGAAAAAAAAAAATAAACAAAAATTCGCGTCCTATTCGTGGCAAGTGATATAAGAATTTTCCCATCGACTAAACCCAATAAAAGTAAAATTTTTAGAATAATTTCATTAAACAAACAATTTAAATTCACCATTGAGACTACGTTAAGAGAATCCTATTCCGACCTAGTAATCAGACAATAATTCCTTAAGAAACTAAAATTTAATAACTTCAGAGATATAACGACCTATTACCTGTCATGAACCAATTTGACTGCCAACGAGTGTTTACCCACCAGAAATATAAACTAAATCAAAAGGAAAATGAATAATACAACCATAGAATAGTTATTATGCATACTTGCCCTGACATTTACGTCTGCAATCGATCGATAATAATGTCTATTAATTCACGCCCAACCGCCATACAGGAGGTGGATGGCACAAATTACACACATCTAGTACTACACACCGAGCATGGCATGAATCCACCCGAGCGATTAATGAAATTCCCCAACAGTAGACACGCATCTCTACTGGATTCCATAAGAAGTTCAGGTAACATCCGCTCGATCACTAATTCTAATCATTTTTGGGAAATGCAGCATCTACAGGATTTTAACAATAAAAATACAGCAACCAGGGCGTCAAGCGAGGAAGTAACTCGGGATCCGGATTCCCAGATTTGGGGTAAGTTTTATTTGCAGGAACTCCGACATTTTTATATAAATCTTTGATTTTAATAAATATTTTTAAGGCCCTAAATTTTGATTTTTATAATTATAGTAGAAATTTTAATCATTTAGTAATTAAATTTTGAGGCGGATAAAAATGAATTTTGATTTTGATTTTAACAATTATAGTAGGAGTTCTAATTCTTTAGCAATTAAATTTTAAGGAAGATGATAACGATTTTGATTTCGATTTTTAATATTAGGAATTTTAATTTTTAGCAATTGATTTTAAGAAGGATTACGATGAATTTCGATTTATAGAAAATATTTCGATTTACCTTAGATGGGCCTGGACAATACAGAATTATATCAAAGCCAACTTTATAATGGATAGAGTACCATGATCTGCAAAATAATCCTCATCCGAAACATACAGGTTTAAATGTTGAAATATAAAGGTGTACGGTTTCGCGAAGTATGAAAAGTTTAATCAACACTAAAAATACAATGTGAAATATACAATTTGGACGTTTTTTGTTACTCGCATATGCACTCAATTTTCTTTGGTTTCTCCATGGGACAGCAAAAGTTAACTCTCTTACACTTGTATCTAAAATTGTTGATTACACGAAATCGGAAACAAATATTA
The DNA here is from genome assembly GCA_022537955.1 of Schmidtea mediterranea. Lineage (NCBI taxonomy): Eukaryota > Metazoa > Platyhelminthes > Tricladida > Dugesiidae > Schmidtea > Schmidtea mediterranea. Next base: position 78,659 of record JAKGRZ010000042.1, on the reverse strand, counting down.
TATTCGTTTACCTTGTAGTTTGACGTGATTTAAATTTTGAACATTTCTATAAAAAGAGTTTTCTGATACGTATGCCATGTATTGAAATATATAAGTAAGATACTTACCATATAAAATTAAACAATTAATGAATACGTCAATTATATATCTATATAAATTGTTAATATTTATAACTAGGAATAAACAGTACCAAATACTAATGAAATATTAAAATAAATCAAAAATCTTACGAAGTCTGCATTTTAATTATTGAAACTGAGTGACAACAAACTATTCAAATACAATTTTCTAAATTTTTCTTTAATTTCTAACCAACTTTTTCATTAAAAACCCCAGAACCGATTTGAGATTATAAAGAAAGAGATATTTTCAATTAGTAAAAATAATGTTTTCAAGCGTTATGTTGAACAATAAAATTTTCATGAACAATAAAATTTTTCTTGAACTGACATTTGTAATATAAATTATAAGGAAAAAGAAATTTATTATTTGTAATTTTATATTTTTTTTATTTATAAAATTGGCTGGAAAGGAACCAAAGACGACCAACTTATCTAAAATAATGAAGGGGTTATCAAAATAACAACACTTAAAGCAATTATGAAGACAAAGAATAGGACGTCGGTATAATTGACGTAAGGCGAGGAACATGATATTTACCGCACAAAAAAAAAATTTTAAATGATTTAACTTAATCATACCTTTATCTAGAGGAATCGAGAGCCATTATCCGTGTCCCCACGCAGGTTGCCGATCAGTGGCGACAAGCCTGGCAACGAGTCTGGCAGAACAAATACAGCACTGTGCCCCAACCGAGAGAGCCCCAATGGAATATCTTACAACCCTTGGAGGATAATATGAGACCGTTTGTGTCGAGCAGACAAAAAAGTGGTCAGAGTCCGGCCCAGGAGATACACGATCGGGCCCGGTTCCTCTCTCGGCTCGAGGATTATAAGCACCAAGTCAATCTTCAGATAGCCAGGGCCAGGCTATACCTTTCAAATGTGGAAGATGACCTAGCGGCTGGCAGAATTGCGGATACCGATGGGTATACACAGCCCCACTCGTGATCGTGCTAATGGGCGAATGGCAACTAATGTCGACGTCCCCCCAATGATCCGTGCCAGTCGTACTCGGAACACAAAACGACCGGTTTTTGTATATCGTGAGCACTCTCCCGCTCGGCCGGTCCCGTATGATCGTGATAAGAGATACCATCCAGGTCCTCAATCCAATTAATGATCTCGACCACGGATGTACAACAACATTTGTGAAATTTAATTTAAAATTAAATAAATAATTAGTTTCTGTCCACGATTTTCTTTTTGTTTGTTTGGTTAATACTATAAAATTGTGTGATTAATTAAATAACTCAAGATTAGCAGACAAAAATTGATAGCATTATTTACAGAGATGGAACCCCTAAAAATTCTACAGAAGGAATTAGAGCACGCGAGGACAATCAACAAGAACTTTTATGAACAAATTATCCAGTTTTCCAGAGAAGTTCAGCAGACAAAAGCCACATGGGTGTAACCAAAGAAAGCCAAGCTGATTTATCAACGGCTCACGGCAGCACAAAAGGGCTGGATGGAAGAAAGGCAACTGAACCAAAGCCTGAGGACCCAGATAAAGGGGTTGGAAGTGGCACTGTCAGCCTGCCAAGAAGGAGCTGCAGTGACATATCCCCTTGTCTTTGCCCCCTGCCCAACTGGCCTACCCGAGAGACAACGGCCACAGATCCGAAGGCTACACCAAAGGCTAGTGGTTATCGACCCGAGCGTAAGGAACGAGCTAAACGCCGAGCCGCTCGATTATTAAACAGTGCATAATTAACTTATCAAAATGTGTTGTTTACTTTATAGAATATATATTTATTGTTACTTAAATGATATTTAAAGGATTCGATAAGTGTTAATTCATAGAGGCAGTATGAGGACATTGCACCGCCTGAATGAGAAGTTTGCGCGAGAATTATGAATACAAATGATGACATTAACGATAAAAAGGGACCTAAAATCAAAAGCGAGCACAGGTCTTCTATCGACAGCTCGATTGACCCAGAGATCGTTCGGGCAATTACAGCATTAGTAATAGCGCTCACTTTTTGCGGACGATCTACCCACTCGAACACAGTTCCAACGTTGCTTAGCGACGGGTGCCGAGTGGCAAGCAAAAGAATATTTATATGACGTTACCTGGGTAACCATAACATAATTTAAACAAACATCAACACCCAGTAACCCACCACTCCTCTGGTAATCTAGAATGGCTTACTTTCAACTACTTGAGGCTTTGTGCGTTAATTGTTGATATTTATTAATATACAATCATTAATTACCGTACTCACTAACCCACTTATGCTTACATATCTCGTAAACAACTAAACTCCTGCGTATGACACGATTTATCATATATCTTCTCAAATATACTGTTTTCATATTCATACAAATTTGCCAATTGAGTTTTCATTCTTATTGTCTTTACTATGGCTTCATTGATAGAATAATATTTAGCAACATTTGTTACTTTGTTTCCATTGTAGACCTAAAATTTTTATTTTTGTTTCACTTGTCAATTTTTATTGCTTTTTGTATAATAACACTGATAACATTTTATTAATATCAAAAAATGCCACAAAAACTTTGTAATTAAATTAAATTTTACAAGTAATCAATTATTAATAACCAGAAAATATGAATTAAATTTTTTTAGAATAATAAAATGACAAAATAATGTTTTTTAGGTTTTTAAAATTTTTAATTTTCTAAATTGTGTAACAAAGTACCATACACCACCTGGGAATTTAAAACCACTATTCTCAATGAAACATTGCATTGTGATTGTACTTAACAGTTGCTATTTTGTAGTTGGATAATAGTAAAATGCATAAAGACATAAAGACAATAGAAAACAAAACTTATTTTGACTTCGACTTTTGGACTGAATACATAATGAGAACGAGTACGTTGTTATCTTGCAATCAATTCTCACATTAAGGCTTAAAAGAGAATACCTAGCAATAGGTAATGCATCCAAATTATTATTTCGAAAATCAAATTTAAAATAAGTATTTGCATTGACCAATGCGTGCCGCGAGTTTAATGTTAAACAGCACCCGATGCCGCACTTTTTAAAATTAATAAAGTTTCATAAAAGAAATTTATGGATTTATACTTATATATTTATTGAAGTTAATGTTGTGTTCGATCAGGAGCTCACCGATGGACATTGGTGGCCTGTTTAAGTTTTGCTCGCCTGTGGATCCACGGCACCCAAGTCGTAGATATTATTATTAACATAATCACAAATATTAAGCCTAGGTTTTAAATTAAACTTAGAAAAAATGAATCAAAATAAGCATAATTTTGATTCAGAGAATTAATCTTCAAGAATAAAAATTCATAATCTTGAGTTTCAGTAGTCCGAACTAAAATTATGTTTTTCGAAACTTTTAAAATTCTTCATACTTGAAGGCGAATACAAAATTTTATATTTTTGTTAAGCTTTCTTAAACATCAATTTAATTTACTTTGACCTTTTTTTATATTTTAAACGTATTTTCAAACAACTTTTCAAAACTAAGAAAACTAAACGCTTTTATTTAAAAATTGATGAACCAAACAAGTCCGTGCAATGCTTCGGTAGTGAAGGTGTGAAATTGTTAAGTCTGAAGTGTGAGACATTTTTTGGTGGATTTTAGTTTTTTCATGTTTAGCTTTTTGAGCTTTTGAAAGATATTTATTACAAGATTCACAAAAATATTTTCTCGAATTACCATATTTTTAAAATTAAAAAATTTAGGAAATTTAAGAAATTTATTTTTATCATTCTAGGGTTGAGAGTAAATTTTATTTTATTTTTAAGGGAAATGATTGGTCAAGAGAGGAATTTTATTTTAAGGGGATTTCAAGAAATTTATTCTGCTCAAAATCGAAATAAGTCGGTGATCTTTATCAAAAATACTGAATATGGCTGGGATTATTGTCATTTAAAGGAAATGATTGGTTGACAGTGAATTTTATAATATTTTAGGAGGGAACCGATAGGTAAAGAGGGGAATTTATGATATTTTTAGGGGGATTTTTTCATTTGCATTTCGATGTCAAAGGATGGATACTTAGTGAAATCGATACATTTTCATTGACTTGAGGATTATCAAAATATTTCAATAAGATTTTGGTTAATTTTAATGATATTATTGGAATCTGAATAAAATATACGTGTTCGATTCTAAGAAAATGTTTTATTCGTGTATTGAAGTATTTCTTTGATTTTTTTATTATATTTATAATTTGATTAAAAATTAAAATTGACTAGTATTTAAAAACTTTATGTTACCCATTACATATGTTGATATTGACAATTTTCTGAATAATTTAAATATATATGAAGAGAAATTGTACAATTAAATACTATGAACAGTCGATAACATACATTAAGTTTCATTCAACAAGTACCTAGAATAATTACATAACAATCTTATAAAATTTAAAAAAATGATCTAACAAATTTTTCAATTGTTTTAAAACTTAATTAATTTTTTTAATTGATAAGTACGATTTTCTTTACAATTTGCTACTATGTTGAAACTTTTTAAAGGTTTTATTCAAAATATTATTGTTATTATTAAATTTTAGGTCAAGGTCGTTTTAAGGTCAAATTTAATTTATAAAATCTATATAGTTCATTTAAGTAGGTCATAAATTTTAACAATATAGATTATTTTAATAATAATATATATAACCTATATAGTTTATTTATTTATATCATATATTTTAAAACTATATAGATTATTTTAATAATAATATTAATAATTTAATGTATATGGTTTATTTAATTTATAAAATCTATATAGTTTATTTAAGTAGGTCACATCGTTAAAACTATGTAGACTATTTTAATAACTATAATTGTAATAATAATTTAATGTTTATAGTTTATTTAATTTATATAGTTAAGGTCATATATTTAATACTATATAGATTATTTTATTATTAATTATAATTTTAATGATTATCAACTATATAGTTTATTTAATTCATAAAATATATAGTTTATTTAAATAGGTCACAATTTTATTAATATTATTATTTTTACAATTTTATTATTTTTTCTCTAATTTAATATTATAAATCTCACAAAAGTATTATTTGCAAATTTAGTATTATAATTTTCACAATATTATTATTTTTCGCAAATTTAATATTCTAATTCTCACAATATTATTATAAAATTATTACTAATATGATTATTTTGATTATTTTAATATTTTCAAAGCTAAAATATCATTATTGAGGGACATAGTTATTTAATTAATTAAAATTTAATGGTTATCAAATAATGTAGGTAAATTATTAAAAACAATAAAATTGAAGGCAAGAGAGGTCAAAATGAAGTGCATGCTTTAATATTGGTATTACTCCTTTTGATAGTGTTACTCATTCGCTCTTGTTTTAAGTCGTATATCAGAGCTCTTTTCTTTTCTGTGCTTATCCGATTTTATTAACTCCAACTCTGTGGATTACAAGAAATTCTCACGAATCAATTTTGTCTGGCTAATAAAAAACTTTTCCATGCGCTACCATTCCGACTTCTTTTTTAGAGCATTTATTCGCCTGTAAAAAATTTTGTTTCTTGTTTCTACAAACGAGATTTCCAAAAGCCTGAAAACTGCTTTCAATTAAAAATTGTATATACCAAAAGTTTTTTAAAATTATTTTTTCAATTTTTAACATTATTAAATATTCCAATACAAACATTCGAATATTGCTAAAATTCTACAATTTTTCAGTAACTTAGAAAAAAAGCTTATTCATCAATCCACACATCTAAAGTATTGGTAAATTTTAGTGAGGCCTTAAAGGTATTTGTACGACGTATCAATAAATAAATAATTTTTGAGAAAAAAAATGACGGTAAAAAATTTAAATTCTGAGGATTCTACTTTGATTTTTCTTGTAAATGAGCAGATATCATCATAAGATTTATTTTATAGTTAAAATTAATGAAATATTTGTTAAGCATTTCAGACATTTCTATCAAAACCCTTGCATTTAGCGAAGGTGATTTGTGTAAGATTTATTTATAAATTATAAACAATTTATTCAATCAAATCAATTATTTATCAATCAACATTACAAATATCCTATCCAAGGCAGTTCTTTTCAATGTCTTGAATTTACTCATTTAAAATACTATAATAAAATATTAAAATAACATCTAACACAAATTTGCTAATTAACAAGTACAGCCTACGTAAATTGTAGAGCAACTAGAAAGATCTTTGACGTCATGAATTGGAATTTTCAATACATTTAATTAGTTTTGTTGATCTTATTGTGACATTTACTCAAATTCTTTTTGAAAAGGTTTGCTAAATTTATATCTGAAAGTTCAATAAGAAACATGAAAAGTTGAATTTTTTATTGAATTTATTAAATTTTCATAGTCAATTGTCAATAGAATTATATCTGATATTTATGACCATAGTTATTTTGTATTAATTAATTATTGGATTCTCTCATTTGTAAGGTCTGTTTTTCATTTCTAAGATTCTTGTTCTCGATTATAACTTCGTCAATTTTCTTTATTAACGTGTTTTAGTAGTTTGTTTGTTTCGTTGTTGTTTTCTCAATAGTAGCTATTTTCACGTTTGTTTTCCGACGAGTTTTGTTTTTTGTTTGGTAATATTTTGTTGGCAATGTCGCCTAGTGTGTCTTGATCATTCTTTATCGTTCCCTAGTTGTATTTCTTTTATGCAGGATTCGAGTATTTCTCTTCTTTTTACCTTATTTCTATTTATTAAAGTAGTATATAACATTCCGAAAGGTTTGTTGTCTTTTTATATTTCTGTTGGATGATGAAGGCAAACCCATCACCTTATTTGTTCTGAACAAATATTTCAAGACAGGGCCTTGAAAATACATAGTAAACGTATGTGCCAAAAATTGAATGTAATCAAATCCCAAATCCAATCTTCAAACAAGCCTGCAATAGCCGAACAATTATTTTATTATTGAAAATGCATAGGAAATCATTTGTGATTTATTTGTAATTTTTGTATTATTATCCATGCTTTATTTTATGTGTTATAAATAAATAGTAATATAATTTTTATAATCTTTGTAATTTTTATAACATAATTAATAGACAAAATAAAATTTAAAAGGAACATAATTAAATTGATTTTAATTAAGAAAAGTTAATCAAATAATTTTAGGTTTAATACAAATAAAATGGGCAATCTTAAGTAAATGATCAAATCTTAAATAAATAAAATTCTATTTTTAATCAAATCTTAAATAAATAAAAATTCTATTTTTAATCAAATCTTAAATCTTAAATAAATAAAAAAACATTTTTTAACATAAGAGAAAAATAATCATCCAATTAAAATAATATCTATTTGATAAAAAATATATAGAAAGTTTTGGTATAAATAGAACCATAAAATTTAGTTAATTGTCCCTAAAAGAAATTTTTTTACCACGATCTTGCAAGGTTAATCCTCACAATGTCCTAAAATAAAACCGACAGAAAGTTGAATATTTATCTTTTTGCACGCAAACATAGCACGCACATATACAAGAAAACATCAACACAACACGCACCTTAGAAGTGATTTGTAATTTAATAATTGTAAAATTGAATTGAAGAAATTGTGTTTAAAGCTTATATTCTGGTAAATCCTTAATTGTTAATTAATAACTTTATATATAAAGACTTTGTTTTATCTATATAAGAATACCAGTGAAAGTTGAAACCTCATCATTTTGCCTATCCTGTCGGCTATTTCGTTTAGAATGTTACTGGGTAATGCGGTTAAAAAACGAAGTTTATTTTTAAATAATTATGTTATTTTTGGTAATTACATCTTGTAATTAAAGAAAGTCTTCATTTTTATTTTTTCTGATATAATGATTAAATTTATTTCTTGCACTTTAAATATTAGTTTAACTTACAAAATAAATAATAAAGATCTTATTCTAAAAAATATATGCAAAAAAAATTATACAAAAAAATTTGTTTTCGAAATTTCCGTGGATCATATAATATTATACCCTAAACCGGCGCGGAATTTGCTGGGACTGTCCCGGATTTTCAGAAATTGTTCCGGGTCCCGGCCGGGACTCTATTTGTCCCGGAATTATTAATTTAATCGAAATTGTGAACCAAATTTTATATTTTTTCAGAAACAAGGTACCATAAAGTGTCGTTACAATACAATTATGTTTAAATTAGTAAGTCAGACCATCTTAAACCTTTATTAATTCAAATACAAAATTTAATATCAATAAAATTCTAAAATTTTGCTTCTTTGAACAATATTTTGATGACATGGAAATTTAAGAACCTTTTAATTAAATTTAAATTTTTGACTTTAAATGAATCAAAAGCTTTAACTCATTTAAAGTCCACTAAGTTTCACAACTTGGAAAAGTTAGTCCAATATGCTTTCGCTCTATCTGGAACATCGACATATGTTGAGCGTATATTCTCGCTAATGAATAGGATTTGGGGTGATCTGAAAAGTCAATTGGAAATCAGAACACTTAACGCTTTTCTTAATATTCAAATTAACTGTGATTTAGATTGTAACCAGTTCTACAGCTTTATCAAGAACGACTATTTCCGAAAAGTATGAATAATAAAAAGTAATATTCTGAATAGAAAAACTATTTAGTAATCATAATAATAAATTTTATTATTGATAATAATGATCATAATAATGCATAATGAATAATGGGACTGATAATTATAGTAACGGTACACGGAGGGATAGTGGCGAAGTAGTAAACTATTGCTTTTATTTTCGTAATTATTATTCTATTTCTAATAGTAATGATATAGTAAATATTCAGAAAAAGAAAGTTTTATAAAAAATATTTTGATCAAAAATTTCTTTTTCTAAATAACATATTTTATAACATATATTAAAGAACAATTTAATATCAACAAATCAATTTTTTGTAATCTTCTTTAGGATTACATCTTCTCTAATCTTTCGAAGGTTTAAAATATCCCAAATAGCTAAATTAGACTCGGCCCAATTTAGCAAATTATTAACATTTCGAAGAGCTTCATCTATGTCAGAGCTTCCCAACCAGTGTGCCGCGGCCCACTGGTGTGCCTTGAAACATTTGCGACGCGCCTTAAGATAATTGTGGATTTTTTTAAATTTTCTTACAAATTATCTATGAAGTGATAAATATTGTTCGACTAATATTATTACTAATATTAAATAATTAACATATTATTATTTTTTTCAATTAAGTATAATAAGTTGAAAATTCAGTAAAGTAAAAATAAAGTAGGCTCTGCAAGAAATATAACGAGTGAATGAATAGTCACATGTCGATATTCTTTTATTTAGTATTCAGTTTAGTTTATTTGCTTATTTAACTGATATATATGAACATCTTAACAAACTTAATCGTAAAATGCAAGGAAAAAATGAAAAAACATACTCAGTTGCACTGATAAAATAAATGGATTTAAAGCTAAAATTAAGCTGTGGATTAATGAAGTGAAAACTGGTAAAATTTCTATTTTTAATAGGTGTTCTACCTTAAATCTTGATAAGCAAATATTCAAACTTGTGGAGCAGCATTTATATTTGCTTGAAGAAAAGCTGCAGCATTATTTCAAATCAAATAGGCTAATTGAATTTGATTGGGTTCGAAATCCTTTTACTTTGCCATTTGAAGAATCTTTGCAAAACTTATCGATGAAACAAAAAGAAGAACTAATAGATATAAAAAATGATCGTACACTTGAGCTTCAATTTAAAGACAATATTACAATATCTCAATTTCGGTTAATCGCTAAGAAGGAATTCCCAACTATTTCAAAAAAAGCTATTGATATTCTATTACCATTCGCTACTACCTACATGTGTGAACAAAGCTTTTCATCGCTGGTTACCATTAAAAATATAAAGCGATCGTGCATTAAAAGCCTTGACCAGGAGCTGCGCGTATCTATTTCAAGTATAGAACCAAATATAAGCAAGCTTTGTTCTCAACATCAAGGTCAGATATCACATTAAGCTGCTTTATAAATGTAATACATAATGTATGTCCAAAAAAATTATTAAAAATATTTTTGTTTTCAAAACTTTGTAGTATATTTTTTTAGTGTGGTGCTATATTTTTACAAAATAGTTACCGTGCCGTAGACTGAAAAACGTTGGGAAGCACTGATCAATGTCCTGAGTGGAACATACATTATTGTTGTCTTCAGCATCGAAAACTGGATTAACAACTATATCATCTTCAGTTATTAATTACCTGATATTTTCATTGCTTCCATTAACCCAGTTTATTAGTTGATCATAATCAGAGTTATTGTCTGGAAGTATACGGCGGTATAGTTATATTAATGGCATATTGTCTTCTTCCAGGAAATGATTAAGAGGCAAATTAAAATGTAATTCTTCATCTGAACCAAATAACCGTTTAAAAGTGTTTATAATTGTATCATTCTTAATTGCATAACATGACTCTACTATCATAAAAACTACATCTTTCAGGGTAATCTTTTTTAACCTGGATGACACTAAACTGAGTAACAATGTTTTGCGGTATGAAGTTTTCAAACACTTTATAATACCCTGATCAAGTGGTTGCAGTATCGTAGTAGTGTTCTACGGAAAGAACATGACTGAAATGTTGCCATAGTTTGAAATTAATTCGGTACTCAAAGAATGAGCACTCGCATTGTCTAATAACAAAATGGACTGCCGGTTTTTTTTGGCCAAATTATTCTGAACTTAATGCACAAAAACGTTTTGGAACCATTCCTTAAAAGATTCACTAGTTTGCCAAGCATTTCTTGATGATCTATAGTGTATGTTAGGTAAAAAATATTTTTAAAACATCTTGGCTGTTTCGCTTGACCTATAAACATCAGGGGCAACTTATGCCGGCCAATTGCAATTACACACCCCATTACGGTAATCATCTCCTTACTATTTTTTTCTACAAGGTGCGTTCTTTTCTACATTTTAAACTAACGTTTTTGAATTAAGGTTTTTAAATACTTGCCCAGTTTCGTCAGCATTATAAATCTGTTTGGGCAGAATTTGCAGATCCTCTAGTTTTTTTTTTGAACTTTTCAATAAATGCAGGCATAGCAGAATGATTTGCTGATAATTTTTCACCACAAATTTTAAGAAGTCAAATTGAGTGCCTTCTTTTAAATTTTTGAATCCAACTATGACTGGCCATAAATAAAACATCACAATTCAAATTTCTATGTAGTTCTAGAGCTTTATTTCGCTGGATTTTATCGATGACAATCTTATAATTAAGTCGCTCATTCAAAAACCAAAGATAAAGAGCCTTTTCAACTTCAGGAACTTTGACGGCGGAAATTCTCTTGACTTTTTTTGTAGACTGTATCATCTCTTTTGTGTAATTTCTTAAGTTTTCTTTATTTGTACGTATCTTCGAAAATGTACTTTTGTTTACCCTATAACGTTTGCAAAGATCTATGGTTTTCGCATTATCTTCTAATGCATCCAAAATTTTACATTTTTCATTCAGCGATAATTTTGGTTTCCTTTGACTCATATTAACTGGGATATTCTAAATTCTAAATAATATATTTGACAAATTATTTTTAAAAAAACGGCAATTTGTAAAGATTTCTTTTACGAAATAAAATTTTGAAATTGAATATAATTATATTTCTTTTTCCGAGAGTTACTTTTTGTGAAAAGTTTCTTTTTATGGGGTTTCTTTTTAAGAATCTTTACTGTAATACATATAAAAATGATAATAATGGATGGCATAGTTCAATATGAAAATAATTTACTAAAGATTTTTCTTACGAATCGGGTACAACCACTGCAAGTTTTCCATCTGTATTAATCATCAATACGTCATCTTGTATCTGTAATATCTTCAAATACTTGAAAAATATTGCTACTGATTGTTTCATAAGATATGTGAGCCTCATTTTCATTGGGATGTGATATGATTTCTGAAGTAACCCTGTCTTCATTTTGTTTCTGTTTAATATTTTTCATAAAGTGGCAGGAGCTGTTGACAAACCAAATGGTAACCTATTAAAACTGAATTGTCCTTTTGTACTAAATGCAGTCTTGATTTGCGAATTTTCATTCAACTCTACTTGATAATAGGCCTGTCCTAAGTCAATGGAAGAAAATATCTTTGACTTACCTAAGCAAATCCAATAATAATTGCATGTCTAATATAGGAAATGAAAACTTTTCTGTAATCGAATTTAATAACCTAAAATCTATACACATTCTTATATAGCCATCTGGTTTATCAACTATTACTAATGGTATGTTCCACGGACTTTGACATTTCCTCACAACTCCGGCTTCTAATAAATTCTGTACTAACTCTTCAACTTTGCCTTCTAAATGCATGGATTGTCTTGTGGGGTTTTGTAAAATCGGAGGACCTGAAGTCTTTATTTCATGTGTTATTACTTTTGTATGACCTAAGTCAAATCTGGATGCCATAAAAATGTTGCTAAACATAAATATTAAAGTGCCCAACTTCGAATTCTTGTCCAACTTGAGTGTCAAAAACATAGCCTTTAACCGATCGGAATCTGTAAATCTCTTGTTAATTAACGAGGATTCAATGTTATTGACTTCCTTAAGCACCATGCCAAATATTTTCATGGTGTTTACTCCTCCTATGAAATCTGGATGAATTTTCCTAATAATAATAACATTCAATTCTAGAAATTTTTTGTTCCATTTTGCAATGATTTTAACGCTTGTGAGAAGTTTCTCTTCTTATTTTGAAAATACTCCACTCAATCGTATTCTGTTGTCCATCAATATTGGACTGCCAATCAATCTCCAACATTTCTCATTACACTGATTGAAGCTCCTGAATCCCATAGCATCTCTACATGAAATCCATTTATTTCCATTATACTCCACTTTCTGTCACTATCCTTCTTAAACATCACATCCTTCTTTTCAACATTTCGTTTTTTAAACCCATCTACTGTCTCGACCCTACTGACGAAATGTAAGCAACAGGGTCTTCTTGGTTTTTTTTCGTCTCAACGTTATGAATGAGTGGTTCACATTGCACAAATATTATAGACAATTTCTAAAAAATATCAACACACACAAACAAAAAAAGATGTCTGCTAGTGTCTAGCTAGTCACGTGACATACAAATTCAAGTAAGTAAAAATAAAATAAAAAATACATACCTTGTGGGAATTCAAAAATCGCAACTTTTTATGACTTTTTGAATCTTCGGACATTGAAACCTGATTTGCTTTCACAGTAATGATTATATATAATATACTCTACTAATCAAGAGCTTTCTATTCATGCCAAATAACCTTTGATGGGAAAAATGGTTGTTGCTTAGAAACTTTTCTAACTAGGGTATGTCGAACAAAATTTACACTGATTTGCCAAATTTTCACGACCCTTGGGGGGACCCGTTAATATTATTTTAATATGTCCTAACATTTTGCAGATGTTATAATGCGGCTCAAAAGAAACTTTTAGAAGGGTGTGAATAAACATTATCAAAAAAAAAATTTCCTGGGACATCCTAGTGGTTCTATCAATTCATCTGATCTATCTCGTTTTCTTCATGTAAACAATAAACTCTTCGTTCTAGTTCTTGTATATTACTTCTTGATTTCACTAGCAAATTGAAACTTCTAAATAGATGACCTTCCTTACTGCATATTAAGCACTTGTTCTTCAAAGGGCATTCATATTACATATGGTCATTTTGTCCACAACAAAAGCATTGACCAGGTTTTAACCTTTCTTCTACTGGTTCTGTTAAACCACAACATCTATGATAAATCTTCAGTGCGATATGTTTCATTGAAACTAAAGGTGGTGGTGTACGCTCAGTAGTTGTCTACTCATTATATTGTTCTGACATGGGTTTCACTTTGTCAAATTGCTTTTCGTTTCTTTCGTTTCTATTTTGGTAAGTTATTTCTGCTTGACGATTTGGGTATATTCTGTTATTAAAAGATTTTTGAATCCATTGCTTCTGTTTATCTTGAATAAAGTTTGCACACGTCGATTTAATTACAGCTTGGACTTCTTCAGATCGTTCTTTCGTACCGTAACCTTCACGTGTTTTATATATTTTTGCTAAATTTCTAATTTATTCTCTTGTAATATTGGCCTTAGTCGATATATTTTCTTTCAAACGGTCGTTACGTATTCTGTAGCATAAAATCAGTTTGACGATGTTTTCTTTTGAAATTCGACTGTCATAAACTTCATCAACGATTTTCTTTACTCGAATTTCAAATGTAACGAATCTTTCATCGTGATTTTGTCTCACTGATGATAATTCACAAATTTTATCCATAATGGACTTCTTTTTTGTAAATGTGTCGTTTAACCATTCACGAGCATTTTCACTAGTTGTGGAGATGTCTTTAAATTCTTTCCAAAGGATAGATGTCTCTTCAGATAAAAGTAAGTCAAAAATATTTACTAAATTCAAATCATTAAGTAACATCCAATCTTCAATGTCCTTGAGCCATTGTTCTGCTGCCGTCAAATCTTTTGACGTTAAAATTTCAAATGTCTTTTGCTTGTTTAGGCACAGATTCCATAATCAACTTCCGATTGTAAATTCTTGTAACCGCATGAATCGGTTCGATCTTTTACAATCTCTTTGTTACAATCTCTTCAAAAGTCATAATTTATATAACAATTTATTTAATTCAAAAAGTGTCTAATTAATTATGAATATTAAAACAAAGTTTTTAATATTCATTATTGGACATCACTATATAATTTCTACTAAATTTTATTAAAATCAAAAACGGTTATACTTAATTCTGAATATTAAAACAATGTTTTTAATATTCATTTTTGGACATCACTCATAAAATAATAACAATGATAATACCCATAACAGCAATAATGACCGTAACAACTCTAATAAAAATAAGGATAATAGCGTTACTGCGAGGAAATGTAAATTGACGAAATGACTAATAACCATAATAAGATTGGTAACACTAACAATGGTAATGAGAGCTATAATAATAAATATAATAATGATAACTAATGGAACCGTGGAGGTTAACCTTCAAATGAGATAGGAGAAGAATGGGACCTTAAAATCAAAATCAAGCATAGGCCTTCTATCGGTAGCTCGTTGGACCCATTGATCGTTGGGTCAATTTAAGTATTAATAATAGCGCTCACTTTTTGCGGACTATCTACCCACTCGAACGCAATTCCAACTTTGCTTAGCAACAGGTGACAAGTGTTAAGCGAAAATATTTGTATTGGGTTGTCTGGGTAACAACTATATAGTTTCCAAAAATTTTAACACCCAGAAACCCACCAGTAGTGACCATACGTTGGCCATTATTCGGTTTTTAATTGTTAAAGGAACTGATTAGTTTTGAAGTTCGTATTATGTAAATTATTATTTTTATATTAATTAGTTTTATAATTGTTTAAATAATATTTTGTTAAACGTGAAAAAAAAATTTATTAGCTATCAATAAAGGTTATTCGTGGCATGAGACTTGACGTAAACCTCTGGTAGCACAACACATAATGTGCCAGCACCATAAAATTTCCAAACACACAAGACGTCTTATTATTCGTAACCCTACTGGTAATCGTTTTGTAGGTTTTGCACATTGATATCATCAGCCAACTTCCTAGTGACTGTGGTTTCTCTTATTTATTAACCATGATTGATCGCAAAAGTCGTTGGTTCGAGGCCATCTCTTTACGCACTATCACCGCAAATACTGTTGCGACTACTCTAATTCAATATTAAATCTCACACTACGGTGCTCCTAAAAACATCATTAGCGATCATGAATCACAGTTTGAGTTCAGTTTATTTCAAGCTCTCTCAGAAAATCTTAATATTCATCATCTTCTTTCGACTGCATATCATCCACAAACAAACGGTTTAGTCGAACTTTTCTATTGCACTTTTAAAGCTTCTCTCGGTAGTCTTTCTATAAAGCAGGGTTCGAGAAATGTTCTACCATTTGTATTATTGAAATGGCGAAATAACCAATGCAGAAAAACCGGTTCATCACTTGGCTATTTACTTTTTGAAACAACTGCTTTCTTACTAAATCAGCTTGTTGACTTCGAAAACTCACAACCTTTCGAAGACATTTATATCGCTAGTGATAATTTACATTCAATTGATAGTAATCCTATATTTATATCTGCAACCACCGAATAAGCCTTACGTTCCTAAAACATTCAAAAACGTACCTCACGTTTATGTTTAAAACATTGCCGACTCATGTATACAACCAAGATTTTCAAGACCTTTCATACTAATCGTAATAAAAGATATTATCTCTAGGGTAATCGTAAATGATTTAACACAGACCTTTAACGTCTGCAGTTTGAAACCCGCGTTTGTTTTGCTCGATGATAATTCTTTTGATGACGATTCTGGTACTCCAATGAATACACTTTCCGAAAACCAGAATTCAGACATGAAACAAACATCAGCACTTTTTGAAGATAGTAATAGAATTGAAGCAGTTTCTGAAACAACCACTCAGAAATCATAAAAGATCGCTAAAAGGTTGTTAGTAAATAAAAGAACGTCTCATTTGCAAATAGGGTTTGCAAGCAATTAACAAACCAAACTTGTTCGAGCACATTAAAATGCCATCAACGAGTAAATCAACTAAGTTCTTTGAGTATCTTCATTGATAACTGTCAATCAACTATCCCCTTATCTTCGGAAATAATTTAGATTTATATTTAATTAACACACACATATATGTATATATTATTTATAATATTGTATATCATATGCATTCCGCGCCTTCTGGGTTGGTGTAGTGACCATACGTTTGCCATTATTCGGTTTATTTAATTGTTAAAGGAACTCATTGGTTTTGAATTTCGTATTGTGGAAATTATTATTTTTATGTAAATTAGTTTTATGAATGTTTAAATAATATTTGATTAAAAGAACAAATAATTGTATTAGTTATCAATAAAGGAATTACTATTTTTGCATTTATTCATAATTTACTTGTAATAATATTTCATCAGATCAAGTTCATTTACTTTTTGTTAATTTTCAAATTTTTGGATTGCTATCCGAAACATGTATTTTCAAATGATAAATGGAAGACCTTCTGGCTTTCGACCATTCGAATGATTTGATTAAAAGCTTCTCACGTGAAGTCTGTGAAGAACATTGTACTAACATCTATCCAAGATGTATTGAAATTCTTTATTATCCGTGTTTTGAGAAAAAAACTATGCATAAGAAGTATGAGAAAGGTGAAAATGAACTTAAATCCGGCCATAAAAATTATGGGGTCAATTCCACAATATATCTAACAAAATGCAATAACAGCTTCGGACACAGAACGAGTTCGTGTATTGGTATAATTACTTGATCTTCCCGAATGACTACCATCAACTACAAAGACCTCCTTTGGAACAGATGCGTTCTGTGGGGTTTAGGGTTTTTTACTTTGACCCCAGATGTAAATACTTGCTTGCCCCCAATAGTTACCCGTTACTAAGTAACGTTGGAAATGCAACCATTGATTTTTGAGGTCGCCAAAGGTGAGCTACATAGGAACTGCTCTGGCCCGACTTCAAACTGGGTCCAAAGCACTACCGTTAGAAGGTATGTGTGCGATTTTTCTCTCTGGTCCCTCTCTTTCGTGGTTAATATTTTTCTTCCTGCCATCTCATTCTCGCACGACGGTCTGTGACACCCCTGTGATGTTGTTACCAATAATAAAATTCAGCAGATTTAATTTGAGAAAAATATTTATTAACTAATACAAAAATCATTTTTAAATCATTGTCCAGGTGTCTTTGCAATTCGGCGTTTCGCACGCTCTGCTCTCCCCGGCCTATGTTTTTGAGCTCTTGATGTCGGTTCCATAGTAGACGAGGATTCTCGGTAAGCAATTTGGGCGTGTGCAAAAACGAGGGGGTAGGTTACCGCGTTGCCCTCCTGGCACGCCGATAACGCTACCTCCAGTCCACGTATTTGTACTTTCTGTGACCGGGCGAGTTGTCTCTCCCCATACCACCCGCGTTGTGCCGCGGTCATCTTCCAATATATTGCCTTGGCTTTTTACGGTTCAATCCAAGTCGCTTTGATCTTTTGAATTTCACTGTTTAGTTGTACAATCTGCTGTTGCAACTCTCTACTGGTGTTCTTGGCTTTGTCCAGCTTTCCTTGCAAAGCTTTGCATGAATTCTCTGAACGAATAATGTTCCATTATCATTTTAGATTCGAAGTCTGTGGTCTAGTGGTCTATCTCAACCTAAGGAGTATAATATTCATCTGCTACGGGTATCTGGGAAAAACTTGTGCTCACCACCATTTAGTATTAATATTGCATGAATAGTCGCGGCTAGGTCAATTAGTTGGGTTATCGAATGTCATGGTGCATATCCTAACTTATCCCTCGATTATTAATCACTATTAGGATCGTCATGGCGGTTTGATCGTCTCTTATCGGCATTTACTACCACGTGGTGGTGCAATCTCACTCTTGGGTTTTCGTTACCTTCCTTGTTATACGTTGCAGGAAGCCTAGTAGTATTATTTCTAAAGAACACTCATTGGATGTTCTGCAGAGCTGTTGGTGAGTATGTAAAGTCCTCCAACCGGAGTGTTGGTGGTTCAGATTCTAGCTTTAGGTGTCCCAATTTACCAAAGAAAAATATTTGGAGAGCTTTTATTATACCAGAATATTATCCAAACTGTTAGTTTAAATGATTTCATCATTTTCTCACTAGAACCGGTTAATGCAGTCAACTTAACTCTAATTATCGACTGTGTGGATTCGTGTTGCTGGAATATGGATTTCGGATGGGGGTACGAATCGTCCATTTTTCTAGATTAGTTCAATATGTGTCTCACAAGAGGGAAAAACGCAGAGCGTTATCCCGGCAATGAATTCAATAGACTATAGGTATCGAATGTTTCTACTCGAAGTTCTCATAAATAATTAAGAGTCGCAATTGAGGAGGGTAATGTCCTATGAATCCAGGAGATCTGTCATAATCAACTTTGCCCGAGTGTCAACAACATACGGTTCGAAGAACCAAATAAAGAAATCTAGATGTCAATGATCCGAAAAGTTTGATAGCTAAATGACATGATTAAAATATACCCGTTTACTTATTATCAACCTTATGAGTCTAACGATTAAATTAAACATAATTTCTTACACCTTGTTAATCCTAAGGTTCCAATCATCGGAACGTTAAATAGATAATTTATATCCAACATTTCACGCGGATCATTAGAGCGTAAATTTTAATCAGAGGAAGATATTCATTATCGATAGCCAAAATATTCATTATCAATAGCAAAAGATCATTTCCAATAACTAAAACAATCGCTGCTAACGACCAAAAAATAATCGCTACCAACGATTAAAGATAATCCTTACCAATAGTTAAAATCAACATTACCAACGGCTAAAATTAATCAATAAAATAAGCATTATCGACAACTAAAAACATTCATTACCAATAATTAAAATAAGTGCTATTCACAACTAAAATTAATCATTATGAATAGTTAAAATAAGCATTATCAATAATCTAAAACATTTATTATTAATAATTAAAATAAGTGTTACTCACAACTAAAATTAATCATTATGAATAATTAAAATAAGCATTATTAATAACTAAAAATAAGCATCACGAATAATTAATATGAGCATTACCAGTAATTAAAAATAATCATAATGAATAAGTATTACCAGTAGTTAAAAATAATCGCTACCCATAATTAAACTCGGCTAAAACTACTGGGAACATTATTATTTCTGGAATCTTGTAATTAAATGTAAAATTTGGTGATGGCAGTTCAACTATCATGAACAAAAACTTCCTTAGGTCTTTTAATTACGGATTTCAATAAATTAAGCCGAGTTCAATAAGTCATAGGTATCATCATTATCAACAGGTTGAATGGACGAAACGAATGAAAGCCTCTTGGTACTTAAGCTTGTGTCCTACTCGCCTATTCTGTTAGATTCTGAGAAGTAATATGGAGTTGCTCCTCATTTACACGATCATCTTTAGCAGAAGTGAATCAAAATTTTCTAAATGAATTAGGTTTGGTTCATTTTATTCATTTTGATCAGGACACAGTTACTAGCTTAATCGGACAGCGAAAAGATAATCATATGGGTGTAATGTCATTTTGTATCTTTCTACGTACTCTCTTTTCGTGTTCCTAATGAATAAAGAAAAGGGAATCACCTTCGGGGTCTGCAAAGTTGGTGGTACATTATCCAGAGCTATGACTCGAAAGTAAGAATTAAATAATTTATAGAAATGTGCCATTAAGATTACCTTCCATCATTTTCGTTACCTTCCCTTCGAACTTCCGTGGGGTTTCAGCTACCAAACTAGAGTTTTGCGGATGACTGTAGAAATCGGGCACATCCATTATATTTGCATATGAGTACAAGCATCGGTGATTTGATCGATTACTGCGCACACCACAGTTGTGATTCCTATGTGTGCATATTCTAATGAGTGAGAGAAAATGGGTGTGCCTTGATTCTCTCAATTGATTAATTTTACTAAAGGTCAGGTCGAGGCGTTGGTGGCCAGTTTGTGTCTAAATACTGCTGCCAATTTCCACTCTGCATCGCTCTTGCCCTCGCAATTCATAAAGGGGAATCATCAATTGGAAAATTCAGAAATTTCTTTTTGGAATTAGTTAAATTAAATTTACTATGATATTTTTTATTTCAGCTGAACTACGACGAATTCCAATCTCACAGTTGCTAATTAATTCAGACACTCAGATGTGAAGTAGGAAATTTTATGTAGGCGTTCCCTGATAATGGTTAAATCCTTTTAGCAAATGGAGCGAGGCTGCTATTCAATGATGATTGAAACGTGAAATTTGGAATTTGGAATGACGAGATTCACCAATGGTACTATTAACTGGTAAAATTACATTTTTCTTTTTTATATCTATTTAATGTCTATTCGTCATTAGGGCTTACGTGGGATTGTTTCTATGACAGATGTTCACGGGGATTGTGTTACTTAACAGTCAGATGAGTTCATGGTTGATGAGGAATTGTTCAAAATGCGATTTGCTGGCTGGGTACAATGATTCTAGATTTTTGCGTTTTTACGCAAAAGGCTTTAGTTCGTCTTTGAATTCTCAACAACTATTGGCGGTTCTTAACCGTACCTACTACGATTTTGAAATTAATGGTTCGGTGGCTCGTTTTTTCGTGCGGGTTTTTTTCTAATAAATTAGTGATTTGCATCTGTTAAATTGTTGTTAGTTTTATTTCGAATGTGTGTTGTGAATGATGGAACTTAGTATATACCAAGATTTGATTTATTGATGTTAGCGCGGCTATAGTATGAATCTATTTTTTCGGAGTATTTTATGAATTATTTGGAATAATTACGAGAGATTTTACCTTTTGATGGGAATTTTAGATTTTAAATGGTTCTCGAATTATTTCTTTCTTAATTATAGATTCTTGTCAATTTTACGAAGTCGTCGACGTCCTGTAGCAGTATTTTGGTTCTCCGAGTTCTTATTGAAATTTAGGGGTTTTGAATTTTCTTTTATAAACAAAAAAACATACATTTTTAGTGAGTTATCATTGATCTTTAAAAGCTAGATTAAATTATGATCGATTTTTAGCACGAAATAAGTATACATTTTTAGTGAACTATAATTGATCTTTAAAAGCTAGATTAATTTATGATCGATTTTAGCTATAACAAAAACCACTTGAAATACATTAGTAATCAATAGAATTTTTATTAGTTTAGAGATCACAGCGTTAAGTTCCCCGTCTCATTCCTTTAATTGGTTCTAAGTTAGATTTGTGTTGATATTAATAGTTTATGAGTGTCCACTGGACTACTCGGTGTGGTAATTTTGAGCCGTTTGTTGTAAATAATTTTAGATCGAGTTTATGGGAAATGAGTGACGACGAAACAGCCAAAAGACTATTTCCCCTTCACCCTTTTCCCCTATACGGAATGATATTGACGTTTCAGCTCCTGCGTTCTCATGCCGGAGACTTCACGGGCACGAATTATTGGCGATTTTACACGCACTTACACAATTCGGTTGTATGTATGATTTTAATGGCTTGTAGTGATGTTTCGGCTGTGGGCCGGAAAAATTTCGACAAAAAGAGATCTGCTTGTTTAAGTAAATATATATTTTTCCGCATAATACAACATAGTCGTCGTTACCGACACAATTTTTTGTGCATAATACATCATAACCCTCTCCCCACGCCGACGCCAAGCAAAGCTCATTCGAGGTTGCCAGGATGCAACGTGGAGAGAGTTTTCAAACATCCTCTCACTCACATGAAAATTTCTGGCTTCTACTGACAATTCAAGATTTCCAAACTGGTTAAAACGATTTGTTCAGATTAAAAACTGATTTTTCAGATTAAGACTGATTAAAATTATGTGAAAAGGAATCGGTATATATACCTATTGTATGACCCTAACCTTGCGTGTTAATTTTGGTTTAGTAAAACAAAATTTGACCTTGAGATTTTCTAGTATATTCTATTCTTAATTTTATTATTTTGTAATTTAATTTGACAATTTTTCCTTTTGAATTTTTTCCAAGAATTTGTTGGGCTCAGAGCCAAAATTAAAACAAAAATTACAAAACCAATTTAAACAAAAAGGTGAAAATTGTATAAGTTAAAACAAAATAATTAATGTCGTTTGGAAATTGTCAATATGGCTGCTGTAACATAAGCACTCATCGCAAGAAGAGACCAAAAATAAAATAAAAAACATATTAATTAAAACAAATTAAAAATATAACAAAATTAAATAAAAACAAATAATTAATTAAAATCATTAAAAAGTCTACAGCTGCAGAAAGGAACATACGAAAAATAAAATAAACTGCCAAAACCTTGCAAAATAAGGTTTAGAAAAAACACAGGAAGAAGAGGCGACCAGAAAACAAAATATTGGGGGTTTAAAAATAATATTTTAAGAAAACAATAATAAAAAAAAATCCAACAATAAAATATTAATATATCAAAAAATAAAGAAAAATATATAAAAAATTACAAAAATATTTTGAAGTAAATAAAATAATTAAAAAGCCCTAAAATGGCGAAAAATCGCCAATTGGTCGCACACAGGCACAAAAACACTATATATACAGCAGTCATTTTCACAATTTTTAGATTTTCTTAGACGAACCGTGAGTCATTTTTAGACAAAGTGTTTATGCCAATTTATGTCAATTTTTCAAATCTGGTTGCATTATTGTGGATTGTAAGTACTGTTATTTTTGTATAAATATATATTTCGAAGTCTTGTTACTTTGATTTTATTTTGGATGGTCGTGGAATCTTTTGATGCCACTGACAAGTCCCCCCTAAAATCTTATTTATAATAAGTATTTCAATAGCAGTTCATGGGACGGATCTCGTGCCAGCTGGTGGGTGAAAACCTCTAGTTGAGCTCGCGGGTCACGCCTCATGGACGCCTAGGCAGTCCGCAGTCGGGTCTGGCAATACGCACAGGACCGCTACGCAGTGCGCCGTTGTATAACTCGAAGCGACTGCTGAAAAGTGGCCAGAGCGAGTAGAAAATAAAATTCGGGAAATGCGACTTTAGTTAAGCGGGAATAAAGTTTTGTAAGGAAAATTTAAAACATCGTCAGGAAATTAATTGGAAAATCAAGTAAGTGGTGGGTTTCTGGGTTTTGATTTTTTGAAACTATATGGTTGTTACCCAGACAACCCCATACAAATATTCTTTCGCTTACCACTCGGCACCCGTTGCTAAGCAACATTGGAACTGTGTTCGAGTGGGTGGATCGTCCGCAAAAAGTGAGCGCTATTGCTAATGCTGTAATTGACCGAACGATCCATGGGTCCAACGAGCTGCCGATAGAAGGCCTATGCTCGCTTTTTGATTTTTAGGTCCCATTATTTTCCTATCTCCTCCAATTGTTAACCTATACCGCTATATCATCTAACATTATGTCCATTCCCATAGTCTCTCCTATCGTTATCCGTATTGATGATTTGTTTATGGCCTGTAAACCTTTCGTTATGTTAAATATCCATACAGTATCCCTCTTACCCTTATTCCTATTATAACTACAATGTTCCCATTATTCTTGCTAGCCTTATCATTGATATTATTATATGTATTACCTAATCCATTATTACTGCTATTGCTATTATTATCCTTATTGTTACCATTCCTATTATATTTATTATTATTACCATCATTATCATTATTACTATTATTATAATTATTATTATTATTATGATTATTATTATTATTATTATTATTATTATTATTATTATTATTATTATTATTATTATTATTATTATTATTATTATTATTATTATTATTACCATTATCATTATTATTATCAAATTTTATGTAGGGATTCGTCCTTACTCCTCAGCTTTATAAAAATATTTTGCTTATATAAAAATTTAGCCTTACTCCGTCCTTATTCTACAGTTTTCGATAAAGTATTTTCATTAATTCGAAAAAATTGGGCAGCGTTCCTCCTTATTTTTCAGTTTTAACCAGTTATCCTATCAATTATTGAGCAGTATTCTACTTTTACTTTGCTATTTTTGATAATTATTTTAACTAATTCGAAAAATTTGAGCAGCATTCCGCCCTTATTTTACAGTTTTACGATAAACGATTTAATTACTTCCAAAAATTTGCGCAGCGTTCTGCCCATATTTTCTGTCTTGATTCAACATAATTCATTCAATTATTATATATTATTTAAAACATTCTTTTTCGTAATTTTGGTCGTTCGGATTAATCTTTTTCCGATGGCTATTCATTTTAACTGTTGCAACTATTTCGCAATTTTCCCCGCTACCCTTTCCCTCTCTTTGTCCTTATGGTCTATTTATGTTCATATTATAGTTAATGAGTGCCCACTGGACTACTCGGTGTTAGTGATTTTGAGCCGATTGTTGTTTAAAATTTTATGTCGATATTATCGAAATTAAGTGCAAGAAAGTGGAGCCAAAAGACCAACTCTCAAGCTACTCTCTTTCGCTATTTAGATTCAATGATTTGACGTTCGAGTTCCGGCGTTACGCACGCCGGAACCCTCACGGGCACAAGCTATAGGTGGAGAAACCGCACTTACACAGCTTGGTTATTTTGTTTTATTTTAATAGCTTGCATGTTGTGTGGCTGTGGGCCAGGAAAAAGGAAATAAATAAATGTTACCATTCCATTTGGGTAGAAGCTTCGATGCAATAAAATATTTATTCATAAAATCGTCAGCATATGTTGGTAATTTGCAATATCATAATTCATAACATTTTCAATTCATAGCGTTATCAATCAATAAGTTCATATAATATCTTCGATTCATATCATTAGTTATCAATATATAATTTGATATTCACTCATGCGCTTACAGATAATATTGTACACATAAGATTAAAACATAAGACTGAAACGTAAGATTAAACGTTAGCTTAAACGTGAGATTAAAAATTTGTCAAAACACATCAGTATATATACCTATAATTTGACCTTAAAAATCAACCTTATTCGCCAACAAAGTTCCAATTCCAATTATTTGATTTTTTGTTCCATTTTCATGGATTTTCGCATTCTTTGGTAAATTGTCAAATTTCGTTCAAATTGTTAGGTTTTCGTGTTATTTTTGTGTTTTTTTCGTGCGAATCTTGTTGCACCTTGTTATTATTTTGATTTATTTTTGTGTTTTATAATTTTATATTTAATTGTTTTCTTTCTCATATTTTTGCAGGGTTAGTTGATGTTTTATGGGTCCGATTTTAAATCTGTATGTTGTATCTGCGTGTGTATTACCGATTCATTTAAACAATTTTTCAAGGCCGTTTGTGTTTTGGCCCAACAGTTCGAATCAATACTGGCAAAACACTTCAGGTACCCAGCACAATTCTAAAATTATTTTAAGTTTAATTACAGTTAAATATTATTTACTGTTCAGAATTATTACTATAAAATACTTATCAGGTAAAAAAATGAACTCAAGCTTTTTAAGGGGTCGATTTTTCCCTGAAATTTTTTAAGAATTTTTATTTGCGAATCACTTTTATTTCATTAGTAAGGGAATATTAACATAATAAATCTAATCATATTTTTAAGGGGCGACATCTTTACCTGATCCAATTAAACATCATTAATAAACTGCAATAGATATTTATTAAGATTAAAAAATTTATTTGAATGGAATTATATTAAATAGTTGTTTTAATATTTAATATTTATAATCTATGGACAAATTTTCAGATGATATTGCTATTGCTAAATTTCAGACACTAAATAATACTCAAAATTCTATTCAGTCAACATCTAATTGGGTTATTTCTCATCAAAGTGATTCTAAAGAAGTTGTTAAAATATGGTACAAAGAATTTCGGAAAGGTGTTATTTAATTTAATAATATTTTCAATTTAAAATTCTTTTTTTATAGCTACACCAAAAAAGAAGTTAACATTTCTATATTTAGCAAATGATGTTATACAGAATGGAAGGAAGAAAGCTCCTCAGTTTCTCACAATCTATCAAGCTGTTTTACCAGTTGCTTTCAAAGAAACTGCAAAGTTATTATTTATTTGACATAAGATATTTTATTTAAATTTATACTTTAATCTTTAAACTGATATTATCATTCATCCTATGTTATAAATTTGTAGATCAGCAGATAAAAAAATTCGCGAATCATTATTTCGCTTACTAAAAATTTGGAAGGATAGAAATATTTACAAAAGTGATTTTCTAGAAAAAATTAGATCAATCACAAACAAAGTGTTTGAAAAGGATGTTAAAACTCCAGAATTAGTAAGTGAGGTATTTCAAAATTATAAAGTAACATAGTTATTATTTGTAAACTATTTTTATTAAGGTTTCAACTAATGAACAACTTATGGAACACAGTGAAAATATGACAGCATCTCACCGTGACCCCAGGATTAAATCCAACATAAGCAAAGTTATTCCTAATAAAACTGATGCAAAGAAAACGAAGAATGAAAATGTTGCTAATATGCGTGAAGAATTAGAAATACAATTGCAAAAAGATCGCGCAAGTCCAGTTAAAGTTATTTTTACATAATAATCAAATTATTTCAATCATAAATTTTATGCTAGTGTCTTGATTTGTCGAATTCCCTAGAAGACATGAAAAACCCTCCTTCAATCGACGAAGTCACTCGCAGAACGATAGCTTCATTTCCAAGCGAAGTATCTGATCCACAAGCAGTTCAAAAAATCAAATGTTAGTTTTTTTTTTAAAAATTAAAATGTGTAATATACTAATTTTTGATTGGTTATTAATTGAAACTTTTTAATTAAATTAAGTTTTAAATTTTAATTATTTATAAATTATTAACTAAATTTTCTAATTTTAAGGAATTTATAGAAGTAATAGTTGCTAATAATTTAAAAGATGACTTTAGGGGTTTGAAATATATAGCAGGCGTTACCATTTGGTTACCATGGGGACTTTTCAAATTGCTGTTGCTGGTATTGCCCAATACGATCTGGTAATTTGCCTTTTGGATATATCGGCAACATAGATAACCCAGTATTCTGGTATCATCTAAAAGTAGTGTCTTTGTGGCAAAGAGATAAGGAATAGGCCCGGCCCATTTTGCAAAGTAACTACTGGGATTTAAGCTAAATCTCTATTTATAATCTCCGAAATGCTTGCAGTATATTCAATTGCTTCAATACACCGACCATTAGCCCACGCAATTTCTTGTCCCCCATCTTTCAGTTGACTAGGACACGCAGTATCGACTGTTCTTTCTTTATCGTCTTCATCGTTTCAACTTTTCGCATTTCTATACGAAACAAATGTGCTAATTGATGATATCATATAAATTGCCCATCCAATGCATTCTACATTGTCCATTAACTCTCCAATTCTCCATAAGCATTACTCATTATACCTACAACAATTTCATTTCTTAATTAAGCTTGTAAACTCCTCACGATGTTTTACCTGCTCAAAAGATACCTCGTAGCGTTTAATAACTTACAACGTTCCATTGTACTCTTTATGTTTTGTATTAAAGGGGAAAATCCAAAACTTTCAGCAGTAGCATTTGTACTATTTACGTTTCATTTCAATACCGCGAAGTTATGTTGCACAAACATGTTCCTAAACCTATTATCTAATAATTTAGCTTATAATTCAAAGGAAAATGTATTATTTAGTAAAATTAGGATTTCTGCAATCAATAAATTTAAATCTCTATCAGAGAGAAGGTTACAGAAATTATCGCCTTAATGAAAATTATAATAATGTTAAACCGGGCATCTATTTAATAAATGTATAATGACGGTTTGTGTTATAAACTACTGACAATTTGTAAACAAAACACTTGAATTTCATTACCATCGAGCCAGTAATGTATCATGTTAAAATTCCCCGAAAGCAATATAATCAAATCGTGCATTTTTCACAAATCAAAGTATAATGACCTGAAACGATTATTCTTGCTCGTGTTACAGCTTTTTTAATATATTACTGTCAAATTGTAAGTAAAATATTTATACAAAATTTCTTTATGCTTCACCACAAGCAAATAATATTAGATTAAAATTTGTCGAGGATAATACATTTAAATTGCATTTTTAAATAAAGTTATAAAGTAATGAATTCACAGGATTTTCTATTGTTTAATTTTATTACTGACAAATTGTAAGTAAAAATTTACTTATCTTCAGGTTTAGTTTTTATTATACCTAATCATGCAACTACAATTGAAACATTGATTCCTCTAGGTCTACTTCATTTTGGCTATATATATATATATATTAATTAACAACTTTTCCATCTCCATTTATGGACATCTTTTTCAAATGGTACGTTCTATCATATCTTTAGCATAGATTTATTTGGCGTTAGTGTTTTCTGTTCTGATTCCCGTCATATTTCGATTCTTTCGTTAATTCACCTTTTAGTAAATCCTCGATAATTTCATTACGTTTTATTTTACGTTGTTTTTCATTGTCAAAACAATTTTAAACAAATGATGTCTACTTAAACATTGTTAAAGGACGCTTTAAAATCTCCTCGACATCTTTTTCGATCTTGTTGATATAAATTTCTGCATCATCATTTCTTGATAATTTAGGAAATACTCCAAATCCTTAACTAAATTTTGATTTTTTTTCAAAAGCCAATCTTAGACTTCATATAATCTCCTTCATCGGGAATTTTGTCATTTGTTGCGAAAAATTTTCATCCCAATTTTCATCCCAATAGACTTACTTTTTGTTGGCGGTTATCCAATTGAATTATTTAGAAATATGATTCATTCTTCATTAACAGAATTAGTATTTAATTTCAACCGGGTTTAAATCCGGATAATAGGGGGACCAATCAAAACCGTTATCAGGTCATTTTATCGAATATGCTCCATTGATGCTCCTATGTGATTATTATTCCAGTACGAAATAATTGAAAACAATAATTGCAGCTTATTTTTTAGTTGCTGGGGTTACACTTCAACTAACAGTTATTTAAGAGCAATCGGATTTACTTTCAATTGCTCTCTAGCACACTAACTTGAATGTGAATTTCCTCGGTGTTCACACTAATTAAAATATCAATATCAAGTTTGCAAAACTGAATTTTAATTATGTAGCACAAGGAAAGACAAGTGTTATCGGTTGAAATCGATTTACTTATATTCAATACGGGCCTGGATTGAAACAGAACAAGTAAACGCTATACGATGAATGTTTATAACACTTATTAAAAATAAAGAGATTACATAATCATTATTTAAAAATATTAAGAATAATATTTATTTAACAAGCGACTAATAGTTGTATATCAGCTAATTAAAACGATAAATCATGTCACAAGCCTCTTTACCAAGTCTTTTTGATTCTCTACGCCACATCTCTATATCTCTTCTTTTAAGGCAGGATTGGTTTGCCAGCAATTGATTGCACAATTTTTGCCTCATTTAGGTCTTTTTTTCCTTATAGCTGGATTATTTCCATCAATCAACTCGCTAATTTATCGGTGCCATCACATTTGTTCTCGCGAGCAATTGACCGGATACAGGCAATTTACTTCAATCATCTCTTAGAAAGTCGATTTCGTCTACATTTTATGCTAACGAGTGTATCACCTGGAATGTTTATAATAATTCTGCTACCAGACAAATATTTTTAGAGAGCACATGGTCATTTTTGTTTGCAATAATTTTTTTATAAACAGATCGCCATTTTCTGGCACACAACATTATTATTAAGAAGGAATGCGGATCTACGTTTGTCACAAATAAATTGCTTTCTAGGTTTTGTATTTAAATCCAGACAAACATAATTATGTCGCAAATGAGATGAGTACAATTAATGTTTTTTCACGAAGTTTTGGAACATGCCCATTGCCGAAACTTTGGTTTCACTGCATTCAAAGAACATTTTTATGTATAGTTCCAAAATATCTTCCTTCATCTCTTTATCATCTGATATATTATCCAAATTGAAGGAGAAAGGGTTTTTCAGGGATATCCTCAGTACACACAGAACCGATTATTTTTAAATCTAAGTTATAGTTCGCAAAGAAGTCTTTCACACACTGGAATACATCTTTTTCTTTTGTAGTTATTTTCAGATCTACACAAAACAGAAAATCCTCCATTATTCCATTATCATGAACATACCTAACTAATGCAATGAGTTGAATGCAATTTGTAACATAAGTTATTGCATACTACGTGAGACATTTTCAATGGAGTAGTCTTTAGATATGCCAGGGTCTCCAAATATTTCGTTCTGAGGGCCTGATTAACTGTCAAACAGCCGTTCAGTAGCCGACTACATACTTGAAGTCCAAATAACTAACTTGATGTCCTTAACATTAACTACGACCTTAGATTATAATTGGAAAAATTCGTTCTCAAATGGTTCTTCACGTATTTCATTCTTGAAAAGGTTTGTTCACACAAATATGTTGTTCCAAAGATTGAAAGGCACTTTGATGCAAAGGTTTTGACATTATGAAAGTCTTCCTTGGGAAGAAACTGTTAAAATCCCACCAGTCCCATTTTAAATTTGTCCTTAAGGAGGTAATTTACTTGCAACTCAATGACTTCCAGCTGCAATTCCTTTGGTACTTAAGACTTTCTTACTCAGTTTCATTCGCATTTTCGCAATTCACTTGACCTCGAATTTTGCTATTTCAGTTTCTACTTTCTTGCAAACGTATTTAATTTTCAAATAGATTTTGCTGGAAAACCTCTATTGAATTCGAGTCGACTGAACTTGACAAAATTTTACAAATTGACAAATTGTTCAAGATATTTCAAAATAAGTCATCTTATAATAAAATTTCCTAAATAATTATAAAGAATTGTTTGGTGAAGCATGTCACATATTTCATGTTTATTATTACATAATAGTCTTCCATTCCAAAGAGATCAATACCAGCACTCTTATGCTATAAAATATATTTTAAAGTTTACCAGACTTAATTATTTATCATGGCGACCAAGCCATTATTTAACAATACTTATTCCTAATATTCCTAATACGTTTTTTATATTTCTATAACAGTTATTTTGAGAAAAACTTAAATTTCATTCAATTTTCCTATCTGAAATTATGCATCTTATCTACATAGTTTGATTTGTCTCATTATTTTCCATTTTTATCAGCATTTCCATTTTTAAACTGCATTTAATAATTCTTTTATGGAAAAATATTATCCTATTCTTTATTTCACTACTCTAGTCAATTTGTTTTTGATTTAATACATTAAGATTTTACAGAAATCCAAATTTGCACATTTAATTTTCACCAGTTAGCATTCTTAAATTTCGAATTTAATTCGTTATAATTTATAAACTATAAACTACAAATCACCTAAATTACTATTGATCTAATAACAGTAAAATTAAACAACAAAATATTACACTTGAAACAAAATAATGAAAACTTTAGATTATACCTAAAATTTAACGAGCCACTTGATTTTGTTTATTTTCTCCCATCAGCTTGATGTTTACATCCATTTCAGTCTAATTCCAGAAGTCATAAAACTTAACATTCCTAATATCATATCTATTTTCCTAATACAGTTCATTATGACATTGAAAATGTCTCTACTCTTAAATTAGGAAATTCTTTATATTTATATCCCTTATAAATGAAAGTTATTCAAATCATACTATTTGTCTGTGCTTTTTTCTGAAGCTAATAGAAGTCCTCTAATTTCAACCACAACAAGGATTTTAGCTACATCCTGACGTTATAAACATACTGGAGGTCTTATTTTGTTAGTAAAATTTAATTAGCATCATACATTTTTAACATTCACAGCTGGTTTTCGCTTTATCAATTATTTACCGAAAACCTTGTAAACATTATATCCATTCATTACTAATCGTTGAGTATTAAACACAATAATACAAAAATTAATGATAACAATTTTCTTTTAGCTTCACTCATTGCTCTAAAATATTAAATAATGATTGAAAATGTGGAAATATTTAAAATGTTTGTACAACACATTAGCGTAAAATTAGAGAATTACGTTTTGTAAGCTCTGTATTTTTAGCGGCTAAACCTTAAAATTATTAAAATATTGCTAAACTGTTTTTATAACTTTTACAATCAATAAATTCAATTTGCACCGCATAAAAACTCGATTGGATATTTTAACCAAAGTTGAAATTTTACAAAATAAAGTTAATTATCATTTTCAAAATCAAATTTACTACATTTATATCAAATGACAGACCGGCTTTGATATTTGTGTAATGATTTGCCAATTATTACCGCAAATTTTCTTTATAATCTTTGTATTTTAAAAAGTTTACTGTTTGAAAATTGTTAAAATTTACTCCCAGCAATTATCTTTTAAATTTTTTCTATAAGAATAAATTTTTTCAGTATATAAAAAGTATGAAATCCAATGACAACCTTTAATTGTTATTGATTTTCAGAGATATTTTCAGAGCCAATCGCTTCTCATTTGTAATTTTCGACCCTTCATGGTTAAAATGTGATTCTTTCATATTTGTGGCACAAATTCAATCATGTTCTTTGTATAATTATTAGCAATTTATAGTATGACCGACAAATCTTTCATCATTATTGTTTCGCAACAATGCTGTTTCATCGGTTTTAGAACAAAACTGGGTTTTGCAGCACAGATGAATTGATAATTTTCAGTTGTATTTTAATCTTTTGATTCTTTATCATTACTTAATTTAATTTTTAAAATTTTTAGAAAACAAAAATAAAAATGACAACAATTCTTGTATTATCCAATTTTTCTTAACCATTTTTTCTTTTAATAGTTCCTGATTGAAATATACTTGATACGTTCAATTGTGTTAAAATTAGATAAAAACTATAAACAGTTTTTTACATAATTTCTTTTCATTAAACGTACAATTATATATTATACATATGTTTTAGACGTATTAGACGTATTTAAATATAATTAATTCGAAGACTAAAAGAAGGAACTTAGGATACTTATAAATGTTTATTTATATTAATCTATTATTAAAATACTGTGAAACATTTGTTACAGTTTCATTCAATATTTTCTGAGATAATTTTATGGTACTTTCAATTAATTTAAAATAATTGAAATTAATCCAATCTTTTATGAGATCTACTTCAATTTTCATCACTTATCGATAATCACTATATCGATAAATTTGGAAAAAACACTTTAAATTTTTTTATTTTAACTTCTTCTTTCTAACTAACTTTCTACGATATAATCTTTAGATAAACAAGTTTTAAATTTCAAAACTCAAATGCATTACAAGTTTTTGTACTAGGTTCAGAGTTGATCAATTTATTCAAATTATAAAAAAATTACCGATGAAATTATTGATAAAATATTTTAGTTTTAACATATTTAATGATTAATTTGACGTATTTGCTCTGATATTTCATGTAAAATCAAAAGCAATTAAATATTTACACATGTGTAAATGAAGGTACCGAAAAAAGAAATTGAAAAATACTTACTCCTATTAAAATTATTTTCCTGCAATTTTGGCATTTTTGGATCTTCGTATTTTATATTTCTGGGTTTTAAAAGATTTTTTCCCTTTGAAAACTCTCACATGGAGCTGTATCGACGGAATTGTTTTCCTCATCTTTTACTGATTTATTATAAATAAATTATTGTTTGATTCGTTTGATTTCCAATGTGCCATTTCTATTACACACTTTTATATTTCGGCTATTCATTAAATTATCGGTTTTATGAAGATGAAATGTGAATTATTTTATGGACTTAAAAATATTTGGATTTTGTAGTCATTTCTTTACAGATTAAGCAATCTTATAAAATAACATATTTTAGTTTTTAACTATCGTTTTATGACTAATTTGATATATTTGCTCTAATATTTCATGTCAAAATAAAAACAATTAAATATTTACACGACCAGAAAATGAATCGAGGGTACAGAAGGTACCAGAAAAGGAACTTGAAAAATACTTACTCTTATTAAAATTATTTGCCCTCGATCTTGGCATCTCTGGATCTTAGTATTTTATAAATTTTGTTAATTTCAAAAAATTTTACAATTCCCTGTATCTGCCAAAAATATGGCCGAGCTTATGCTTATATGATTCGAATACATAGTTAAAGAACTCACAAAAGACTCATAAAATCCAATTTTGTTTTCGCTATCGTCAAAGTTTTTTTATTTTTTAAAAATTTACCTAAGTTTTGCTACTGCTTAGGAATTGCTACTATATTGGAATCGTAATGATGGAATCCTTAAAAATATTATTCACTAATTGTATATAGAACATATAAAGTTAAAACATTCAAATAAACAGAAAAGCTTACTTATTTTAATCAATTCTTTTTGACATTTGACGAATAATAAACATTTGTCCTATGATTTAAGTGAAGATCGATTCCCCAGAAAACTGTGTCAATCGAAAAATCGCAAAACTTTCACCATTCAGACAGTTATTTGAACGTAAAATAAGAGAATAAGTACAAGTATAATTCATCTCACAGACGAATTCCACTCCATTTATGTTCGATGAGACTCGATAATAAAACCCATTATCTATTACAAAGTCTTGTGTCAAATACTGGTAGCCATAAGGTTATGTAACGGAATTGGGTTACTTTGATCTAGTTTCACGTGGAAATTATATAATGAAAAATATATTCGCTTTTAATGTTTTGAGAACTTTGATATTCGTTTGATATTCTTGGAATATCTTCATATGCCTGAATAAAATTTATTGTTATGTAATCTTTAATTAGCGAACTCACAAACCCACTTCTGCTTACAAAACTAAAAGCATTTCCTGAATATGATACGATTTATTTTTGGATCTGGGCAAAGTTGGGTTATGAGCTGGATTTAAATATTATTGTTTTAATTCATATTCCACTGCTTCGGTTTTTCATTAAATATGAGATGATCATTTGAATCTTTCAGTAATTACACTGTAACCTCTTGGAAATGTAACCTCAATATCATTTACTAGAAGAGGTAAATTTATTGCAATAATAATATTCAATTAACAATTGTGTTTTTTGGCTTAATTTTTATAAACCTAAAACTGACTTAATTTTTGTTAACACCTCACTGAAATAGTGAAGCTCGTTCAATATTCTAGTTATCTGGATATTCATATTACCGTACTCACTAACCCACTTATGCTTACATATATCGTAAACAACTAAACTCCTGCGTATGACACGATTTATCATATATCTTCTCAAATATACTGTTTTCATATTCATACAAATTTGCCAATTGAGTTTTCATTCTTATTGTCTTTACTATGGCTTCATTGATAGAATAATATTTAGCAACATTTGTTACTTTGTTTCCATTGTAGACCTAAAATTTTTATTTTTGTTTCACTTGTCAATTTTTATTGCTTTTTGTATAATAACACTGATAACATTTTATTAATATCAAAAAATGCCACAAAAACTTTGTAATTAAATTAAATTTTACAAGTAATCAATTATTAATAACCAGAAAATATGAATTAAATTTTTTTAGAATAAAATGACAAAATAATGTTTTTTAGGTTTTTAAAATTTTTAATTTTCTAAATTGTGTAACAAAGTACCATGCACCACCTGGGAATTTAAAACCACTATTCTCAATGAAACATTGCATTGTGATTGTACTTAACAGTGGCTGTTTTGTAGCTGAAAAATAGTAAAATGCATAAAGACATAAAGACAATAGAAAACAAAACTTATTTTGACTTCGACTTTTGGACTGAATACATAATGAGAACGAGTACGTTGTTATCTTGCAATCAATTCTCACATTAAGGCTTAAAAGAGAATACCTAGCAATAGGTAATGCATCCAAATTATTATTTCGAAAATCAAATTTAAAATAAGTATTTGCATTGACCAATGCGTGCCGCGAGTTTAATGTTAAACAGCACCCGATGCCGCACTTTTTAAAATTAATAAAGTGTCATAAAAGAAATTTATGGATTTATACTTATATATTTATTGAAGTTAATGTTGTGTTCGATCAGGAGCTCACCGATGGACATTGGTGGCCTGTTTAAGTTTTGCTCGCCTGTGGATCCACGGCACCCAAGTCGTAGATATTATTATTAACATAATCACAAATATTAAGCCTAGGTTTTAAATTAAACTTAGTAAAAATGAATCAAAATAAGCATAATTTTGATTCAGAGAATTAATCTTCAAGAATAAAAATTCATAATCTTGAGTTTCAGTAGTCCGAACTAAAATTATGTTTTTCGAAACTTTTAAAATTCTTCATACTTGAAGGCGAATACAAAATTTTATATTTTTGTTAAGCTTTCTTAAACATCAATTTAATTCACTTTGACCTTTTTTTATATTTTAAACGTATTTTCCAACAACTTTTCAAAACTAAGAAAACTAAACGCTTTTATTTAAAAATTGATGAACCAAACAAGTCCGTGCAATGCTTCGGTAGTGCTTTGCCACTGTTATGAAAACTTATGAAAAACACCACAGATAATTGGACAGATAGGTACTTAAATAATTTTATGAAATATAATTAATTATAAGTTATTTTTAATTTTTATTATAAGTATTATGAACACACAATCTGCGTAATAAGACGCTTAAGGAACGCCTACATGAGGTTCACTCAACTATCTACTCGTATACTCACGTTTTTGCTCACTGGCGTGAAACGCCTACAAGTCGAAACAGACCTTTGGAAGTTTTTATAAATCACATTTTGAATAGATAATCTACAATCTGATCAATTATTTCGGATAATACTGCTTCGTCTGTTTGTATTGAGTTGGCGTTGCTGCAATATTCTGCATTTCCTTTGACATAGCAAACGAGCGAATGCAGTTCCCAATATGCATACAAATATATTTATTTTGTCATTTGCATAAATACATACTTCGTTGTTTGAATTGAGATCGACAATATTCTCGTTACCTATAAGATATCATACCATATCGGTATCATTATTGGAGAGTGGTGTATTGGGGCTTCTTTACTCTTTTCGTACCTCATTATTTGAATCGAGATCGGTAATATTTGGATTATTTAAAAGATATCGTACCATATCGGTATCATTATTGCAGTGATTTATGGGGCTTCTTTATTCTTTTGCTATTAAGCAACTTAGATATTAGTTTGCATTTCCAAATCGTATGGATAACCTTTTATATGCGCATGCGATCACTCTGCTTTTTCCGAAAATTTTTTATACATTATTCTGTTTCTGAGCACATACATTTTTAATTTTAAAAAGAATCCAGAAATTAATAAATTGAACTGTAAAAGTTCTGTTAAATAATTTATTTACATTTCTCAAATATATTTACTTGAATTTATTCTGATGAAAATATTCTGTTGCTATGAATACTATTTCATTATAGATAGATCGGAAGCAGTGGAGTTATTGGAGAAGGTAAAGAATGCCGACAAAATGCTCATTGAATATAATATCAGATTGGAGTCAGAAATGAGTAAAAGACGAAACTTATCAAAACAAATCCGCAGCTGGATATTGTATCAAGGAGATACGATCCAAACGGTCAAAAGCAAATTACAGATTTACAAAGATAATCTAGAAAAGGCCAAATCCTTGAGGCATACAATTACATCTCATTTATGTAATCTACCCGAGCTTACTCTTGACACCGAGGCAAATAGTTCCATGAATCCTTTGCCGAGTTTGGATGAATTGTTTAATTGAATGTTTTTGTATTTAATTGTTATTTTCAATAAATAAATGATTTCTTATTTAATTTGAGTTCGTGGAAAAATCAATTTAATAAATGTGAAAATACAAAAATCGTTTTTTGTTTTTATCAAATTTCATCTAACATTATTTATTATTATTGGTCATTATTGATTATTATTGGTCATTATTGATTATTATTGATTATTATTGGATATTATTGATTATTATTGGCTATTATTGATTATTATTGGCTATTATCGATTATTATTGGCTATTATTGATTATTATTGGATATTATTGATTATTATTGGCTATTATTGATTATTATTGGCTATTATTGATTATTATTGGATATTATTGATTATTATTTGCCATTATTATTGGCTATTATTGATTATTATTAATTTTATGAGTGGCCCAAAGTTTTGCAATTCAATTGAATGAAACAACTGATATTCCTAACTTGGCACAATTGTTAGTTTATGCGATATGTATATGAAGGAAGTATACATGAAAATTTATTATTTTGTCATTCTCTAAAAGTTGAATTTTTCACAAGGATGGAATGGAATAGTTACATCGGTG
The DNA here is from genome assembly GCA_022537955.1 of Schmidtea mediterranea. NCBI lineage: Eukaryota > Metazoa > Platyhelminthes > Tricladida > Dugesiidae > Schmidtea > Schmidtea mediterranea. The sequence continues at coordinate 39,866 of JAKGRZ010000042.1, read as the reverse complement.
TTTATACAGATGATACTGGGGCAAGGATAGGGAAAATTATTTGATTCGTATCAAAAGTTAATGCTAATGACAATGAACATATAATTTTTGCTCACTGCATGACCCATCGAGAAACGCTTCTAGCCTAAAACGTATCTTCAGTTTTGCGATGTTATTAAACTCACTGATTTCCCCAAAAACCGAGCCTTTAATAGTCGTTTACTTTCAAACCTCTGCAAAGATATAAATCCTCATCTATGGAACAATAGAATGGAAAATGTTCTTTAGAAATGCTTTCGATTATAAACGCTTTTATAATTTAAAACAAACTTTCCAAATATATAATTCTCAAAGTTATAATTAATAATTTGAAGTGTCTGGATACACAAGTTCAAAAATACAACAATACAGCTAAAAATTATTGTTATTATCAATAATTAAAAATTAAATTAAAGAGAAGTGCAAAAAATAACCTAAAACAAAGATATTTAAAAAAAATAAAATCATCGATAAGAAAATTTAAATAATCCATCTAAAACCTTTCTAAAATTAAAACAAAAATGCTCAAAAATATTTTCAAAACTTTAACATACAAAACCATTTTCAAAATATTTTCCTAAAACATTTTACATACAAAAGTACAAAAATTGATTAAGAAAAATTAAAATGAAACACTCAAAAACATTTTTACTTAAAAAATTTCCAAAGAAATAGATGCCTTAAGATGCACACAAACTGAGAAAAAGATTTGTTCAAAGAAAAACATACACAATCCATTGGCAGATGATACACACACAAATTTATTACTCTTGCAGCTAAAGGATAAACAACACAATTTTTTGTACACTGGGATGGGTATATTGTCAGAGGGGCCCGCTACATATTTCGTTTTATTGAATCATCAAACGAGTTTCATTAGAGTACCTTTGAACTCAGTTTTATTATAGTTAACCTGTGTTTTTGAATCTTTGGTTTCGTCTTGAACATTTATATTAATGCTGTTTGTTTCATATACACCTAATTCTGTTTTTACTAGGAAGGTAAGTTCCCCAAATTAAAGGATTTACCGCAAAAATTATATTAAGTCTTTATAAAAACCCAAATTTAATTTGTATATCTATTCATGTACAGTTTATTTCATTAAAACAAAAGGTAATTCAATTCAGGCAATGTATATATTTTTCGCTATAATAAAAAAATCAATAGCCTTGTCATATAGATACATACAAACTCACTTTGATGTTATTCTTTGGAAGTGCAGTGAAATACACTATAGAAATCTTTCAATATGTATTAAAACTGCGTTGATAAACACTTCTATAACGACATAATTATAGAAATTTTTAATGAAAAGTGGGGAAACATTTAAATTCTACTCGCAGTTTTCTTGTAAATGAGGATATATTATCGTAAAATTTATTTTAAAGTTAAAATAAATTTAATATTTAAGAATCTCAGAAATTTCTATCAAAACCCTTTCATTTCGTGACAGATATTTTGTTAGATTTATTTATAAGTTACAATTAATTAATTTAATCAAATCAATTATTTATCAATCAAATATACTATTTAGAAGACCAAGGGCATATGAATTCAGTTCCATGTACTTTCAATGTATATTTTATGTTTTGAAGGAAGCAAATGATAGGAAGCCAAGGAGAAAAGATGGACTATTTTGTAAATATTCAGAGATTTTTAGTGAGATATTTGAAAATATATATTTATGGAGATTAATGTTTTTAATTATTTCAAAATAAATTTAATTTACTTTATGTTGAATCATTTCCGAAAATAAAAACATAATTTAATATATATAATATATATATATAACTGTGGAACAAAAGTAATATTTAAGAGCTTGAATAATAATCTCATTTCCTAATGAAATCATAATTCAAGTCTCAAAAATCCGCTTGACTCTTCACTAAGCTGATTTTCATATAAACTTTTATTATATCTAATTTATATGGAATTTATCTAATTGCAGTTTGGTGTAGTAGATTAAATATGGAAATGGTGTGTCACAGTAATTGTATAAATTGACATAATTTTTAAACGTTTTCATTAAAAAACAGTTCTTAATTGAAAGACTGCTACAAGTTAATCAAAATCGTTTTAGTAAATTAAAACAACCATTCTCCAAATAATTTTTATTAAGTTACGATTTAACGTTAATTAATATTTGCTTTTCTAGTTTATAATAATTCTTATTATATTTTTTTCACTTAGATAAAGATGAAAGAAAAATCTTTATTAACTTAATAAATAAGAGAAAAAAAATTCATTTAATTTTAATTGGAAGTAAATAAATTACACAAATAATTACTAAGTTTCTCGTTGATAATTGTTAGGAGAACAAAAGGATAAATGGCCCACGCTGAAATCGCCAGACAGACGCCAACTAAGTAAATTGTTGTTTTTATTTTTATCATTAATAATAATAACTTACGTCTCCATTTTCATTCATTTCATTGTGTTCGTTATATATTTATTATTTAACTCAAATTCCGCTCTTTTACTAGACGAATTTCCCAACGAAAATGCGTTCAGTTTGTTATGAAAGATTAATAAACTTCACTAATTTCTTTTTGCATAATTTAAGTAAATAGCTTTTAAAGAACCACAAAATCCAATTGACAATAATCTTTTACAAAACTTACAAATAAAATTTATAAAAATTCTTGTCTTTACAATTTATCTTGAAAATGAAATATAAAAAATACTAATTGTTTTGTTTTTTTTGGATAGCTTTTTGTTTTAAAATATGATTTTAATTTGACATTCAAAGAGATTTCTAATGGAAAACTAGTTTCAAGTTTATTTGACTTTCATCAGTATTATGTTGAAATCTTGATTATATTTGCTTTTAAATTATTTTCTAACTTATCAAATTTTAAGTAACATGAAATTTGTTTAATCTATGAAGAATTGCAGATTTTTTGAAAAAATTCTTTTCAGAAGAAATAATTATTTCAAAAAATCCATGATTTGATCAATATTTTGGTAATTTTGTGGTGAGAAATACTTATTTCTCTGACCAGTGTAAGCCTACAAGTTGATGTATTAATTACACTATAAAATTTAAAATGTGATCCTTTAAAGATAATCTAACAACAAACGGAGCCAGTGGTTTTATTTCATGCGATACCGTTTCTGGATGTTTTTCGACCGTTATAATAAACAGATGGATGGATGGCTTTAACAAAGTAACTCATCAAAATCTCAGTGCCACCCTTCGATCACATTTTTGGTCTTGGAACATCATACAGGACAATATTATATCAGTTTCACAATGAATAACCCAATTCTTGCTTACCTTTTCATTAAATTTGAAGTTTTTGATTTTCTCAGACTCATTGTTACCTGCATAAATTTCTTCATTTAGTTCATGTTAATGTGATTTCTAGCATGAAGAAGACTGATATATATATATATATATATATAAATCTGATCTACCGATTTTGATTATAAACCCTTTATTGTACTCACTAATATCGGTCAATTCTTTAATGGATTTTTCGATCAAAGCTATTGGCCAATATTAATGAATACATAATAAGCATGTCTAATTAAAAAGTTTTATTAAAATTGTTTAATAATTACCTTCATGCCTAGAATTAATTTCTCGAAACCTCTCACAATAATGGTTATTTAGTTTAACTGATTTTTAAAACCAATCCGGTCTTTGATGTTGGGGTTATGCAAATTAGTGTAAAATGTACAAAGAGTTAAATGCAAATCAATTAAAAATAAAAATTTAACTAATTAATCAATTGCAAAACTTATTTATGAAAAAACATTAAAAATTAAAAATCAATATTTTTCGAACAAAACTGGTTGTCACATGAAAGATTAATACGATTTTAATAATTTCAATTCGATAAGGGTTTTTGGGCAGTCTAGATCAGTGTTTCTCCTCATGTTCTGCTCAAAGTCCCCAACAATAGAGTTAAATTTCCCCAGTTTAGGAATTAATTAACAAATTAATTTACAAGCCTCTACTTAAAAATTTCGATTTTGCTGACATGTTAATACCTTGAATTGATATATCTGATATCAAAAAATGTTTGTAAAAAATCAAAATTATAAGGTAAAGATTGCATTGAGAAGATGTAAGTACAATACATAGATCTTGGCTAGAGCAATATCTTCAGTGTTAAGAAATTGTTTCTATCATAATATACCTAAAATACGACGTATATACTTGAAAAAGATTATGATTTAAAAAATTTAAAAAATCCATTAATTTCGAAGTTCCCCCAATGAAAAGTCAAATTGCCATAACTGGGGCCCTAGGGCGCAAGATGAGAAACACTGGTTAAGATTAAAATATATAATCTAATTTATTAATTTAATAAACCGTGCATTGATTTAATTACAAAAAAGGCACCACTCAAACACACGATTTACGAAATATTTCGACAGTTTTCTTGGAATTATTAGGTAGGTCAGAAAAAACTTAAGTTATTATAGATTATTTAAGTGAATTATACAAATTTATTATTTTTAAAATAAATCTTTTTTATTAATTTAATTTAATTATAATAATTTTTCAAAAATTTATTATAGACAAATTTATCTAAAGATATCATATAATAATTTTTAATGTTTTTAGTTTTTATGAATTTTAATGTTAATTTAAACAAAAATCTGCAAAATAATTTTAAATTACAAATTATTTAACTCAATAAACAACAAAAACAACAAAAAAATATATTATAAATTTAGCGAGCTAAACTACTTTTAAACATTTTAAACTCAATGAATCACAGCATTAAGCTCAGTAATGTTGGGATATAATCAGTGGTGTTGTAGAGCCGGAACGCTCCGGAACTAAAGATGATTTCTGATAACGAGAATTGGCTGACGTATTGAAAAAAAAATTAAAAAGAATTGCTGATTTTTTTTCCTAATTTTTGACGAATTTTTATATGTATTATTATTACGATTTTTTTAGGTCTCATTGAGACCTAAAAAAAAGCGTCGCCGCCAGGATTATCATGGAAAATCACCCCCGTCGTTAAATTTGGGACATGAGACCGCACAGAGCGGCCGCCTACCAAGGATCGGCCCTGTCTATATAATTATATATACGCGTTCCGGTAAAAAAAAATTAGCACAACACCATTGGATATAATGACCTTATCAACAATACTTTATAAATAATAACTTTTCAACTCGGTTAGATAGATGACTGAAAGATTTATCAATGTAGGTGCTATAACACTCATAAGTGGTAAGATTCGAACACAATCCAACCGGAGTTTTCTCAACGGCTTACTTATCTTTCTCTTATAATTTGTAAAAACCTTTCGAGTACGGCAACATCAACACTAATTTAGATTCATCATTATTATCTGCACTATTGATATTATTTACATCAACATTCAATTTAGTTGAATTACATTGTGACATATGAATAATAAACAATATCAATGTTATTTATCTTTCACTCTCATTATCTTCTACTTTGACAAATTCAGTAAAGAGTATGATATATCTGTTGAGTTGTTAAAAAAGACCTTGTATTCTAAATCATTGTTATTAGTGAAGATAAAGAGACTGTTGACAAAAATATCAAAAAATAATTTAATTTTGTTTAGATGTGTAATACGAAGAAAATCCTAGTAGGAAATTATCATCGATTGTCAACATTATGGATAAAACGTTAGTAGAGAGAATATAGGTAATCATTGTTGTAAAGACGAATCAATTTTACAAGTATCTGTGGCCCATGGAGGCTTCTTTCAATCACAGTATTGAAGGAAAGGCGAACTTTTACGAGGTATTTTCTAACCAATTTTAACTAGTATCTATCCAAAATATTTGTGAATATATTGAAAAATAAATTGTAATGTGACGAGCTTTGTATTTGTAATAAAGAGCACGTAGAGTCAGTATTGTCTACCGAAAACTTACTAAAAGCCTACTTATACGATAATACTAGCAGTTATGACAGTTACTGCAGTAGGCAGCGTGACCATTCATCCCATTTTTTATTATGTTTGTTAAATTTGGACATTCAAAATGATATAAATTACCACGTGCGGAATATTTAGGTATTAGTGAAAGGGCTTCTGCAATCTCTAATACCAGAATCAGTAATGCTTTGACTTGTAAAAAATATTTTTCATTTTTACCATAGCTTTCAAAGTGCGCAACTTTTATTTAACAGTTTCAACTTTTTCTACATAAACTTATCGATCTTTCTTTTTAATAAAACTCATGAAAAATACCTTTATCCGCATTCTATCTATTATAAAAGGATATAATAAAAGCCATTTTGTATTCTGTAAAAGACTAGCAAAACCCACTTCTTAAAACCCAACGAACTTATTCATGTGAAATTTCTATAATGCCTGTTTCCATACACATATATTTTGTTTATTAATCCTATGACAAAGTCCTTAAGTTTTATACTCTGTAATCTATTTTTATTTTAAATTTTCTGTTTTTAGAAAGAAAAAACAATAAAAGACTTTTATTTTTGAATGTTTTAATAATGTCAGTTACAACAATGTTTAGCCGATCTTACTAAAGACGTTGATCTTCGGAGCTAGCGTTGTAAGTTGAACGGAGTTCATCCTAAGAATTTCTTTTCTCTTTGTTTATTGTAATAAACTAATTTTTATACCCTGTAAAAATACTTACAAAAAAACTTATTTTCATTGTCGAGTCAAAGGTGGCATCCCCATAATTAGCCACTTAACAATATTTAATTTCTGATAGTAAAAAAGACTGAAATTTCCAATTATTTTTTGCCATTTTTTTGTATTTCTTTACGTTTACCTGTTTTTTGTTTATCTAACAGCTCTTATTTATTTTTTCTTTTGATCAATATTAAGAAATTTAGGCAATGTTAATTATTCTTCTTTCAATTAAAATTATTAAAAAACTTTCTCACTTACCTAAATAATTTACTAATTTTTTGAAAATTATTTTTTTTATATACACGTACATTTATCAATAATTACTTTCTATTTTATGAATTAATTTAATAAAAGAAAATTTTTATAGTATTTTTAAAATAATAAAGAATTTTAATAAATATAAAATACAAAAAAAATATCAATTTTAACAAACAAATATATAACAAAAATGTACGTCAAAATATTTTATATGCAAATAATCCTCAAAAATAAAGCTAATTATTAGTATTTGCCTTCTTTAATATCATAAGACGTAATGCTTAGTTTGTTCACACATTTCATTGACAATAAATTAATAAATTTAAACAAAGTTGTTTTAATTTCACTGTTATTTTTACATAGATAATATTAATATAATTTAATTTTTTATACAATTTTAATTTAAATAAATTTGTGAATAATCGATTAATTTAAAATGAGATGTGAAAAAGATAAATGTTATGTTAAATTAGTAATTATAAGATTTTTAATTATTTATATTTGGAAGATAATTTGTTATTCGAACTGTTTATTTTAATAATGAGACAAGTCCATTTTTTGTTATGATGAGATATTAAAAGTTTTGTGTTTCAATAAAATTTGAAATATTTATAAGCTGTTACAGTCAACTTTTGTGTGTTTTGTAGTTATAAATGATGCAAATTTATTATCATGAATCATGTTTTTCCTTCAACGTTTTCCTTTCAAAATAAAAGTATTTAAAGGGAGAAAGAAAAAATGACCTAATATTAAGAAAACAAATGAAATTTATTTATCTACTTAACATAATACTAAAATAAAAGCGACTCCCCTCCTCCAGGATTCTTAAAAAATAATTCATAGTTTGAGTAAAAAATTACCACATTATTCTAAGAAACAGAATGGCTTCAATTATATCTTCATTTATAAATGTCCTCTATAAATTTTCAAGGCTGAAAATAATCATTGTACATCTAGTCTCATCGTAAAAACTTTCTGACTAAATAGCGATGGCTTCTTCTACATTCAGTTGTTGTTCAAATATATTTTTTCTATATTTGCTGGTCCCATTTCTTCATTTAAACGTCTCCGTTTCATTTTTGAAAGTTTATTTTTATTCAAATATATTTTGAAATTTTTCTTTTCAATTTTCTAAGAAAATTCATAACTGCCAATGTAACATTGCATGTTTCTAGCCTGTTATGCAAAAATGACAGGTACTTGCAACATCTTTAACCAAACTCTTAAACATTAAGTAGCTAACTACCTAACATGTAGGTTGATCTTAAATAATTGGTTTTCAGGATTGTATCTATTTTATGGGTTCTTCGTGTTTTTCCGGCTATATCTATCTGACTTTTCCAATGAGCCAAGTAACATGCTCATCTTTTAATCCAGACATTCCTTTGTAACTGTCATAGTTCTACAGATTATATACTCTATTTGTCTTAAACAAGAAATTTTATAGATTCATGATATATTATTTTTATCTGTATTATTAAGTTTTGTTTTTTATAATAAAAATAAATTTTGAACAAGTAGTTATCGCTATTTTTTGAAATAATTTTGTAATATGGCTTTGAAATTTGCTATATCTCTACAAATTCCATCTCCGACTCCATAACCATAAGTGTCTTCATCAGACCAAAACAGCCATTTATACACTTGCCCCTTTGGATAAACAGCACAATTACTAAAGTCGCTGCTGCATCCCTATATCCTTATTGAAATTCTGACAGCTTTTAATAATGTAAAAATGAAGGATTCGAAAATTAGTAAACAATATGCAGTTAATGAAAAATATAAAATAAATAAATATAACAAATAATACTGTATTCATAGAAAAACAAAATTTATTTATATTTAACACAAATTTAGGACAGTGCTTTTTACGAGTATTTCCTCACTAATTCAAATTTGCTTAAGCTAATCGAAACTGTAAAAAATATAATTCAGTATTTTAAATTAATTTAATTCGACGAAATAAAATTAATTGGAAATAAAAATCAAATTTATCAATGAATCAACCGAATTCATAAATTCCAAAATTTATAAGCTACTTAAAAATTAAAAATATACATTTTTGAGTAGTATATATTAAAAATAAAAAAAAATTTATTTTGAGAAAAATGAGAAAACCTTGGACAAACTTTGTCAGCAGTTGATTTGAATTTTAATCACTCTTTATTTGATTTAAACAACGAGTAAGAAAAAAAACTTTTTTTATCATTGGAAAATTTTACGAATTGCCTTAGTTAGCTGATTGAAAAGTTTTCATTAACGAGACAACGAGAAATATTTTTCTTTTTCGGGAAATAAATCACAAATTTTAATGTCAGTTTTCATATGAAATACATAAGTAAATCTCCAACACGATTGCCACATACTAATTGGGTTCTGTCATCAATGTATGATCGGAAAGTTATATCTATTTTTGTAAGTTGACTCCGATCAGTCTATTATTCGTCCTAAGAAGTGGCCAATCTAATTACGAGCAAAAATATTATAGTGAAAAATTAAAGCTAGAGTAATTAAGAAATATAATCTTGCAGAAATATTCTTCAGTCACAATAACTGTTAAAATTACTATTATAAGAAATGGAACAATACTTGGAAATTGATTGGTAAAGGTTAGTATTATTATTATTTATTATTATTATTTGTTATTATTATTATTTATTTATTATTATTTTTTATTATTATTATTTTTATTATTATTCTTTATTATTATTATTATTATTATTATTATTATTATTATGACATATTTCCTCAAAGACATATAACATTTGCGTTTGAGATTTATCCTTGAAAACATTCAAAAATATCATAGACTCACAAACAATTTGAAAATACGAAAATTCTCTTTGATTTCACAAAATGTCTAAAACCTTCAAAACCAAGGAAATTCAAAAGGTGGAATTATATAGGTACCGTAGTCGCCATTGTCATTAAATGATGAAACTAAAATATTTTACTACTATTCAGGATGTCGGAAAAACAACGAAAATTTTAAAATAATATTAACTTATGAAAATAGAGTTGTAATATAAATAATTTCCGAAATTTCATTATTTCAAACAATTTTCAAAAGTTCAAAAGCCTTTAAAATTTCAAGTTTTAGCACTGTAAACACAACTTCAATTTGTTAGTGTGTTTGTGTGTAGCATCAAAGCTTAATCAAACTCATTGTCATTGATAATAAACCTATACACCAAGTTTCAGCTTGACCAGATGACTGGAATAGGGTTAATTATCAATTGCAAAATTTGATTGTGTAAAATTCATTCAACACCGACGAATTTACTATAAGAATTTAAAAATGATTTAATTTATTAATTTAAAAATAATAAGCACTCAATATACTTAAATTAAAATCAAAAATTAAAACAATAAAATTTGTTTATCCGCTACGTAGTAAGCTGACAAAAGTTGTAACGCAACAAGATACAACTTTACGTAGATGTTAACAATAAGTAAATAGAAAAGAACAGAAATACATTTGAGAGTTTGTTGTGACATACAGTTCTAGGATCCTAAGAGCTGCCCATGTAATTAAACATAATATAAGCCCACTATATATCAAAATAACAAGCTTGAACAGACATATAAAACAAATTATAGACCAGTTTGATTATTTAAATATTTTATAATAAAAAACAAATGACAGCAAATAACAATAAAACAACACAAAATTTAAAACATACATTTCTAAAGCTTTTTTTATTACATAAAAGTAGACTTAAATTTATAATAATTTAAAAGAAATTTAAAAAAAACTTTAATAAATATCAATTGTTATCTCATCTTGGATTCTAAAAATTTCAAAATAAAAAAGGGATTTATCAATTTTATCTTTATAAAATGAATTTTTATTTTATTCATTGCATCTGATTTTTTTCAATGGTTTTTTAAATTTGTTATATTTTAGCTACTCTTCATTTCATAAGTTTTACCATATTTATTCGTATTTTACAGCGGTTCTCAAAGTGTAATTCGCTTCAATACATGCACACAAACATATATATATATATATTAACATAACTTTTTTTGGTTTTCACCTCTGATTTCTTTTCATTTTGCAATGACATTAAGAATTTTTTTTATCTGACTATGAATCAGTAATGATATCAATGTTTTATTGATACCATTAATGATTCATAGTCAAATAATAAAAAAAACATTTAATGTCACACACACATACATATATAAAATTGCAATTTTTATTTGCAAAGCAATTGATTTTTCTTGCTGTTTGTTTTAACCATAGAATAATATCAAATTTTTATTTTTGAAACAATTTTAACCTTCTGATAATAACAACTAAACAAATACTTTGCATTAAAAAATAATTAAAAACTAATAACAACCGGAATCCCCATACAAAATATCTACAATAAGAGAAATAAATTCACATAGAAATTGTATCGACAGACCGAAAAATAATCCGCATAAAAATAATTGAGTAAATATTAAATAAACAACACTTTCATGCCACCCATCGTCGATCTGCAACAAACAATATGTGGACCACCGGGCTCCGCGAAAATGTTTTTTTAAGACTCTGCTACTCCAAAAATTTGAGAACCGCTTGTCTAGTACATTGTTTAAAATCAAAACAATTCTCAAGATTTTTAACCTTTTCGAGTATTGGTTCAACTATCGAATTATGCTTTGAAAATAATATAAAAAAAATTTGTCCAGTTTTTTTATAAATGTATTAAAAGCATTGTTTTAAATATCATAATTTGTTTTAAAACTGTCATGATTATTTAAATTAAATTATGCAACAGTTTTAGTTTTAAAACCAATTAAAATTATCAGCTCTAAATCTTTTTGTTAAAACAAATTAAATTAAAACTGAAAATGAAAATATCATAATAATAATTTTGAAATATATTAATAATTTATTTTTTTTAAAAAAGTCTCAGCCTGTTATTTCTATTTTCATTTATATTTCATCCACAGTAAAATTATTCATCTTGTGCTTTTTATTTTAGTAATTTTTAGAATAATTAAACATTTAAACCAATAACTATTTTTAAAAATAATTAGTGAAAAGAGTAAAGGATTAAATTTCTTAAAGAATTTTATTATGTGTTCCATTATAGTTATAATTCTTGTTTAAATTTTATTTTTAACAGTTGAAAGTGTCCATAACAATAATATCAGGTTGTTCCAAAAGTAATGTACCTTTTGATAATAAAAAAATATAAATTTAATGTGACACAAATTTATAGATTTTTTTATTTGAATACAAACATTCACCATTTCTTTAGCAGAAAAATAGATACAGTGCTCGATGCATACACAGAAATTTATTAATGCACACAGTTAAAACCATGGGACAAATGCAAAAGGCACCAAGTTCTATTGAATCCATCAAAATGAAAAATGAACACACAATTATGAGTTAATTATGCGTTAGTATGTTTCAGGTAAATATGACATTAAAAATGTAGGTTTATAGCAAATTAAATTTGACAATAGTTTATTATCTCTGAATTTTTGACATAAAAGTTGATGAAAATTTTTACAAGTCCTAATTTTCGAATTTCATTTATGTTATTTTAACAGAAATGTTATTTGAAAATGAGTCTTTTCGCTTATTGTTTCACTTATCATATTCTAAAAATATTCAAATATTCGAATTCGGAATCTACTTGTAAAACTCAGCTACTAAAACAACTAAAATTATTTCAATAATTTACTCTTGGTTCGTTATTTAAATTTTATTTCGGATAATTAGTGATAAAAATATTTCTAAAAATGTTTTTTTTGAACTGCTTTATCTTAATTATGACTAATTACAAAATTGTCTGTAATATTTCATTATTATTATTATTATTATTATTATTATTATTATTATTATTATTATTATTATTATTACTATTATTATTATTATCATTATTATTATTATTTTTATTATTATTATTATTAAATAAGCTCTTATTAAAATAAGTTTTGTTTTAAAAATTAAAATAATCGGAATCTTTCCAAAACTACAAAACCTTATGAAACTAAAATTTTGTACCAAAATATTTTTATAGCCCCAAGACAGAATAAGATATATTTGTGTTAAAATGGTTTACATCTATTTACTTGTATGCGAATATTCCCTTTAAAGATTATAGTTGTTTAAAATTAAACATTTAAGGTTGAGTATTATTTAAATATTTAACTTTTAAAAATCTTTTTCAATTTGTAATTATTTCAAATATATAAATTTTTTATATTAAACCTTATCTCAAAACATTTTAAATAAAAAAATTTACTGTTGTTGAACACCTCTGGATGAATTGGAATAATTTAGATCACTATCGTTTTGTTTGTTTTAATTATCAATAGTAAAATATTTTTTAATATTATTTGTTATAATAAGTGTTTTGATTTGTTCGATAAATTGTGAAAAAAGAAAATATAATTGATGAAGAATCAATATAATTATTTTATAGATTTATTGATTATATGCTGTGAGTTGTCACAACTATAAATTAATAATTATTATGTTTAGTTTGTTTTAATATTATTAAATGATGAACAACAGTAATAATAATATTATTATTTTTCTAAAAATAGTTTTACATCGATTAAAATTTTTGATGAATTTTCTTTTAATTTCTTATATTAATTAAATCGCTTATCAATTAATTAAAATTGAATTACGATTAAAAATAAATTCCCCATGTCCAGTCGTTGGGTACGATTATTGGTTACTGATAAAACTGAAATTCAACTCATATATTTGATATACAATTTTAAGATTGATTTTTAAATAATAAATTTTTATAAAATAAATATTTTTAATTTGAATTTTGAATATTCTCTAAAGTTTTCATATAAAGTACAACAAACAAATAAAATAATTATCAATAATTTAAGAAACAACAAGTTTTTTGTAAGTAACATCCTAATTCATGCTGAGACTAAGAAAAGCATTAAATTAACACAAAATTAATTCAATAACAATATAAAAAATAGAATCCCTTGAACACAAGGCCGCCGGCTCCTATGATATGTATGTGTATGCTCTCTTACCGGAGTCTTTCTGCAAGGCGTGCAATTGAAAATCAAGTTTTCGGTCCACCAATTTTCAAAAGAGGAAATTACTTTCTAAGACATTTTCCGGTAAACAAGTTTCATATTCAAATTTCTCAAAACAATTGTTGCCTGGAAGTTGTGTTTTTTTGGTGGATCTCAAGTCCTACTTAGTTTGTGTTCGGAACTTGGTTATAAATATATATGTAATGGGTGCAATGCCACATACATTGGAATGACTGCCCGTCAGTTCCGCTCTCAAGTTTTATTCACAGTCAACTTAGCGAATTGATTGATATTCGTAAACTCAATTTTGTGCTGAATGATGAAAATATATGTAAAATGTTTAAGTAAAAATTTGAAAGTATTTTATTAAAAGTTTATTAAAATGTTGTAAATTTCAATTTTATAAAATTTATTAAATAAAATTTTTAAAATAATTGCAATGTTTAAAATAGAATTTGATATTTTTAATAGAAGTAATTTTTAAAATTTAAATGAAGAAATTTCTTTGAATAAAGCATTTTAAATCAATATAGTTTCAAGGTCAAATTTACCTAACAAAGACAGTGAGTCTGTCGAAATATATTGTAGTAGAATATATTTGTTGGGTTGGTGTTTTCTTTATATAATAATAATAATAATAACAATAATAATAATAATAATAATAATACATTTAATACATCCGAACAAAAAATGACATTTGCAAACTCACTATAATTCTAAAAAAATCGTTTACTAAAGATTTCTATATCCAAAATGAAAATAATATTCAAAACAATAAAATCAAATAAATAAACTCTCCTACGTAAATTTAAAAATTATCAAAGAAATGTTAAAGTTTGTTTAAATGCTTTCCAATAATTTGAAGTTCGCTTCAAATTTGAAATTTCATCGTGTATATATATATAAAATATTCCCAGTTTGATGGAGTCCCGGAATCAAGGAAAATCAGCAATTGCAAACACAGAAAATCTCGTTTCACAGAAATTGGTAAACAATTCTTCAATTTTTTTTACTTTCTCACAATCATTGAGCAGAAAATTAATACTGTCTTAAAAATAAATGTTTATTTTTTAAATATAATTATGATAACATTTTCAACTAAGCTACTTGGTATTAATATTATATTTCAATTCAAAGCATTTCAATAAAAGTTATCAACATTAGTAAGTGACATCATTATTATTATTATTATTATTATTATTATTATTATTATTATTATTATTATTATTATTATTATTATAATTATTATTATTATTATGATTATTATTAATATTATTATTATTGTTAATATTATTATTGATATTATTATTACTTTATTATTATTATTATTATTATTATTATTATTATTATTATTATCATTAATATTATTATTGTTATTAAAAAATCCTTTTTTGACCATGAATCAATAAAGATATCGATGTTTTTTAGATATTCACAAATTTTCGGTACTGCCTTTTTCAAGGTTAAAATCTAAAGAAGTTCTTATAATTATCAATATGAATAATAATTAATTATTAAATTTTAACTCAATATCATCTTTATTTGTATATTTTTGTAAAAAATAATTAAAACAAAGCATAGCAATATAAAACAAATAAATTGTTTAAAGATGACTAAATTAATATTTATATTTTATCATAAACACATCCCTTCATGGACCCCAAGAGATTT
The DNA here is from genome assembly GCA_022537955.1 of Schmidtea mediterranea. Classification (NCBI taxonomy): domain Eukaryota; kingdom Metazoa; phylum Platyhelminthes; order Tricladida; family Dugesiidae; genus Schmidtea; species Schmidtea mediterranea. The sequence continues at coordinate 24,288 of JAKGRZ010000042.1, read as the reverse complement.
ATTCTTCTTTGTCGTTTCTCAGTTAACTTGTAATCAATCTTAGGTTTATTAGAAGAAAAATAAATGCTGAAGAAAAGTTTTGTTTTTTAAATGAGTTGATTAAATCATTAAAAAGAGTGCATTTAATTAAAATATAATTCTCCCCTCCTGGGGAATCATTTAAACCGTATTATTGCCAGCCAAAGAGTTGATATTTGCGTGCATTCTCCGCCAAATTGCTGCTTCTTGAAAGTCGGAAAAATCAGTGAAATGAAAAAAATAGGCTCACTAAAACAACTAAAACGACATTTCTTCGAATTAAATGTTGTAAATGAAATTATAGATTTGGGATATTTAATTCTTTGACATATCATTCAAATCTTTACTAACAATCCCTGAAAAAGACAGTTCCGAAAATTTGCTAAACACGTTGACTGCGTCTTCTTGATTGGTCTTCTGTCATTTGACGGCTCTTCAAACAAATATAAAAAAGAGAAAAAAGTGAAGTTCTCTCATCTTTATTATTCCTTAATTTAATATTAAATATGTAATTTTCAAGAATCAAAAATTCATGTCCTTTTGATATTGGTTCTTATCCAGGAGAATGTTAAACTAGGGCCCGCCTCTATTGAGTATAGAATAAATCCGATTAAAGATGTCTTCAATAGACCTAAAAATCTACCTGGCAAAATAAAATTTTCTTAAAGTTGACTTGATAGTTTTAGATGCATTTGTTAAAGCAGAAAAATGTTTCAGAGGTTAAAGATTATCCTACAACTGCAACTAACGAACGTCTACCGCTATTATCATTAATCTCTGGTGAATGCAATCGTTCTAAGAACTTTGACATTGGAAAAACGGTAAATCCTTCTGATTCAATTGGTAAAATATTAGCAAAAATGGACCTTTTTAATGGGCTCATGAATGGATTTTGAATGGGCTCATATTAGGTTGTTGATTCTGTTTGATATGCGTGAATAAATACTGTTGAGGGAAACCCACTGGACACAAATTTCAAAGGACCTACAAAATTTATTAAACAAGCTTCACTGGGAAGTATTTAACGCACTGATATTAAGCTAGGGCTTGAAAGAAACTACTTTTTAACCTTTTAGCATGCGCGCATTTTATTTTAACAGGAGCAAGCGAGTCCCGTAAACTTTACATCATACAGTTTGCAACAAATATGATATCACTATTTTATGATAACATAGAGTTTACTAATTATTAATAATTAAAAAATATGTATTTGAGCTCAATCTTTGAGCGGGAGAGCATTTTATTAATAAGTTCGCCGTAAATTTTATGGCTGGCCGCCCGCTCGAAGTTTAAACAAGATTTCATGATAACAGAATTTACTGTTGTTGACTAGTAAGTAGTACAGTTTATTATATTATATTGAATTAGAATGTTATAACACAAATTTCTATAACTTTTTTTCAAGGTTACGATGTTTTTGGTAGTACTGGGTAAACTATTTAAGATTCCATTTTAATCTGTTTGCTTTAATTTCCGGTCACAAACAGCTTTATTGCCCCCTAAATGATAAATTATATGTCAGCACAGAATCAAATAAAAAATTACACATGAAAAAAATGTTGCAAGCTATGTCTTATTTTCTACAGTTCTTACTAAGTTACGCTTGTATCATCCTTGTATTTTTTTCTGTAGTTTAAATATTTCTAATTAAATAAAAGTATTTAAAAAATTTTAAATAAAAATTTAAATGTGTAAATTCAAACAAAACCATTTAAAATTGCATCAATTTTTCTGATTATTTCAATCATTTCAAATTCCACATCTGCTTGTTAAAGTAATCCATTTGTATTTTAATATTTTTTTAAAATAATTTTAAATTTATTTAATATTAACTAATTGTATTTTTTAATCATTTTTTAAAACTTTCTACATCTTCTCAGTCGCATTCGTTTTTAATAAAAATTGAGAATCCTTTGAAAAATACCAGAAAAAATTCTTGATATATTATACTAAATACAAAAACTGGGAAAATATTTTCAGTAGAGTTTTTCAAAACTTAAAAAATATTTTTTCATGTATTGTCTTGCATTTCATGTGTTTCACAGTGATACATAACATATTTTTGATGGTCAAGTATACATTTACAATTCAGGAGCATCTATAAAATTTACTCCATCTATAAAGTACCGCAAAACTACTTCCTGGCAGATTATGCCTCACATTTTACTATAAATGCTAAATACAAATAAATACCAGCACATAAACATAATGAATGTCCTGTAACAATTTAGATTTTTATTATTTTACTGTGAGCATCTATATTTCAATATTTTTTATTAATTTAAACAAATATTAGCACCATGATGAAGAGATAATTTTGTTTTAAATTACTCAATTTCTCAAAATAAATTCAGCAAAATTGCATATTTCACGTCGTTCTTAATTAAAATCTTCAAATATATAAAAAAACTTCACATGTTTTTTGCATTCAAACTGAATGTTTAATTACAAAATTTTATTTTATTTAATAAATTTTTTGGTAATATTACCTATTCATGAATCAATTTATACTAAAAATATTAAAATTCTAAATATTTGCTTAAAAACAACTAAAATTATTTAAAACTTTAGAATGGTAACGATTATAATAAAACAAAATAATCATAATAATAAAAGTTGTTTAATTTATGAATTTTAATATTGGTAAATATTTATAAAGTGAAATATTTTAAAACAAATTTAAATTGAAAATATTCTAAATTAGTAATAAATTAATAATAATAATAATAATAATAATAATAATAATAATAATAATAATAATAATAATAATAATAATAATAATAATAATAATAATAATAATAATAATAATAATAATAATAATAATAATAATAATAATAATAATAATAATAATAATAATAGTAATAATAATAATAATAATAATAATAATAATTTAATATTTTATTTTACCTAAATTCAGAAAATATTATCAATCCTTTAATTTATTAACTTAATTTAAAATTAATTTATCAATTAAGTTGCAAAATGTTTTATTTTTGCAATCAACTATAATATAATTCATTATTTTTCAATTGATTGTGATTTCGTAGAAAGTGAATTTCTCAAATAAAATCAGCGGGAACCTCAAATTTTATTCATTGTAATTTTTGTTCTCTTGGGACATTTCGACAAAAACATTATTCAATTTATACACAATGAAATGCGACTTTCACAGGCACATGAATGCCCTAATCTACAGAATTACCAAATCCCAAAGGATATTTTATTCGCAAATTTACGATGTTATTTTGATTATTTCTATTATCCTATTTTATATTCTTAATTAAATAAATAAATTGTGTAAAATTAAACATAAATTATATTACTCATTGACAATTAAAACAAAAATAATGCTTATACGGTTATTAGTAAAAATTATTATTATCACAAAAACAATTTTTAAGTAATGTATAAAATTTATAATTAAAACCAATATTAATTAATGTCAATTTTATGAATATAACTAATTAAATAGTTATAAAACTTTTGAAATTATTTTTCCTTGTATAATATATATATATATATATATATATATATATAAATATTTGCTCCCAAATATTGTAATATATTTAATTTACTAATTATTCTCTATATTTCCAAAACTATGACAGCTGTCTTGTCAAAATATTTTTGAACAAAAATTTTGGCTCAATACTATTTATTAATTACATTTTAAACGGATGACTTCAAACAATAAATATCATTTTCTAAATTAAAAATGTCACTTTATTTTATTTTCAAATTCCATACATTTTCAACACAGAAAAACAAAAACATTTTGCACTTTTAATACACACTCACATTCGGATTTATGAAACAAATATATAATAATAACTGATTTTTATAAATATTGAAAAAAAGAAAAAAAAATTCAAAAAAGAGAATTTGTTAAATTTTATTTTTAATTTCATTTAACTATCAAGCAAGTTGAAGAAAATGAAAAGAAAATATCATCTACTTTTAAAATGAATCGTAACTTTTCCGGATCTTTATGTAAGGTCCGGTTTTTGATTTGAAACTAAATTTTTAAACTATATAACATTCAACCGGTTGTTTTAATGCATTAAACATAATGATAGAGGAACATTCGATAAGGAATATATTTTGAAGTGACCTTTTTATGACGGTACCCAGAGAGCTAACCTAAGTATTTTAAAACCTAACAGATTTTCTTAAAAAATATAATTTATGCTTTTTACGGTTTGACTGCAGCAAGATTGTTTGACAAAATTTTGTTGAAAAAATACTAATTTTCAATTTCCTTTAAAAATTAATTTTGCAAAACATTATCCAATCAGATTAATAATTACCAAAATAAAACTATTTAACTATATCAATTATCCATTTATTTTTTTTCTAGCAATTTTCGCTCTAGAAACTTTCAAATCTTAATTGCAAGAAAAGGAGAATTTCCTATTTTACATCTGAAAACTAAACAATAGTGTAAACAATTTACAGTGCAAATTTGATGCTGTGATCATTTAAACAAATATTTTCCAAGGAATTAAATACCGCTACATAGAAGATATGTAAGAGTAGTGAGCAAAATTGATTTAAAGAGACCCTTGAAGGTTTTTTGGACACTAAAATGTTCAAGGATTTTATAATTTTCCGATAATTTATAAATAAGAAAATACGGATAATTAATAAATAAGCAATTATTTTATTATAAATTATATTATAGCTATTTAAGAGTAAATTTAAAGAATGGTAGTGAGTTCCCACCTGTGTTAAAGGTTGGTAAACATTGATTTATCATATAGTTTTCATGATAGTAATCAGTGGCCAAATTAATAGAAAATAAGGAATTGCAAAATATACATTTTGTTTAACTGAATAAAAATAATGCAAAGTACTATACTTTTAAGTAAACAAGATAGTGAGTTTTCATAGCATTTCCCTTTATTTTGAACTATTTGCCACACATAACTTACTAAAGGATTTAAAAAGCTTTTTCAGAAGCGATAATATCAGAAGTGTATAAGAAATGTAGGGAAACACTGAACCCCATGTTTTGCCTTTGCTACCTTCAGTTGTCTATTATTATAATTATCAATTTGTTTGTCTCTTTATAATAGGACTTTTAAAATATACCTTTCAAACCCAACAACTTAAACAATCATTTTTTACCCTCACTTCGTTTCTGATGCAATGGTTCTTCATTTAACACTTTTAATATTCAATGGACAATTATCTATAAAAGAGTAACGAACATTATACATAAAAATTATAAAAAATTATATAATGCACGAAAAATAATTAAAGATGTATTAAATAAGTATTAAAGTACATATAAATTTCTTTTAAATTTTTAAAATTTGTGATTTATAAAAGCAAAATATTTAATAGAATATTTTTAGAATATAAAACAAGAAATTTGTTTAAGTTAAAGTAATTTATTCTAAATAGTTTCAATTTCATATCTACCTGACGATGACAGTGAGTCGAAATATGTTGTAGTAGAATATATATGTTGGATTGGTGTTTTCTTTTATTTAGTTCAGAGCCAATTTTGTGTGATTCTTTTAATCAATATAGTTTATTATTATTATTATTTAAAGATTTTTAAATAAATAACAATGGTAGCCAATTTTTGCAATGTTTATTCATAAAATATGAAATATTTCAAACGATAGATGGACCTGATCACTCATAACCAAAATCTTCTTTGATATTTTTCTTCACTCAAATTAATTAATGAGTGATCAGGGCCGTTTAAATTTTATTTTTTTTACCGACAAAAAAAAGATTTTAAGGTTTATATTATTACTATTATTATTTTATAAATAAAAGCAAAAGTGATTATAACACGCTAAATGTTATTGTTTTAAATTATTTTATTTACATATTTTGCAATTTTTTGTAATTTAATGCCATAGATAAAATATTTGTTTAACTTATCTAAATAAAAGGATAAAAAATTAGTTTGACTTAATAATTATACCTTTATTCTATTTGGAGTCTTTATTTAAATATTAATAAACAATATTTCTGTTTGAATTCATTTCTTTTGAGATTTAAATGAAATTTAACTGATAAAATTTTATGTTAATTTTTTTCAGGAATTAAAATGTTTAAAATATTAAAATCTTTTTATTTTAAAATTTATGCAAATATTTATATTATACCAACATTATAATTTGAAATTTATAAAAATCACAATCATAGATTTTCAGATTATCTTTAAAAATATTTAAAAAATTCTATTTTTAATAAAGAAAAAAACTTCAATTTGTAGAGATTTATGATAATTTTTTAAGTTCCAGAAATTTCATTCGATACGAGATTATCTTTTAAATTAATTAATTATAAAATAATAAAATCCAAATAAACATCTAAAGACGATTTTTCTAAAACACTCCTGAAACATCAACTTACTTTTATTTCTGTTACCTTTATTTTCCTTAGAAAATCAGAAAACTAAAACGCATTTTTAAAATGCTAAACTGTCGAAACATTTCCAACATAATTCAATGAACATTAAAAATGAAATAATAACGAACATTGAGTAAAAACCAAATAACCTCCTTGCCCTTAATAAAACAAATTGCCAAAATCTTCAAAACAGTTATAAAATTTTCAAATATTTTCTTCTTAAACCAAATTTATCTATAACAAAAATTAAAAACAAGACCCTAATTGAAAAATTATTTTTTTAATAACTTATTAAAAGAATAATTATTGATTTCAATTTGACGAATAATAAAAAAAATCTACTTTTAAAATTATATTTTAATTGTTAAATAAATTATATATCATAAATGTTTTAAAATTTAAATATTAATAATTTAAAAACAAACAACATTTTTAATTATCCCAAATTTTCGAATCAAACTATTCAAACGCATTCAGATCACTTGTGATCATAGCATTTTGCACATTAATCTTTGAATCCAATTATGCTATCAACAACGCTTCACTTATAATACTCTCCCAATAATTAATTAAAATTTTAATAAAATTTTAAAATTAAACATGCCTATTTAAGTCACACAGTCCTTCAATTAGCAATGCTCAAGAACTCAAGTCCAGAGAAGACGGGATTGCTCTCCTATCCAACCACAGCTTTTGAGTTAATAATGAACCTATTGCGTTCATTTTATAATTATTATAAATAAATATTTATAATTTTCTAAAATATTTACAGACTTTAAATTTCTATAAAATTTATTTATCATCGTAATTTTATAAATGTAATATAATTTAATTAATTTAATTATATATTGTGGAAACGATTTTTGTTACTAATTCCGATTTTTCTACATACTTGGTTCCTGATGTATCATTCAGAAGTTCCTTTATAAGTAAAAGTTAATGACAAATAAGTGTGAATTCAGTGTTTATCTCAATAATAGTAAAAATGGATATAAAAAGAATGAGCCTAAATTTGTGTTAGTATTGCCGTACTCTAAAGGTTTTTCAAATTATAAAAAGAAGTTAAGTAAACAGATGGGCAATTCAGAGTATAAGATCGTCTCTAATTTGTGTAAGGTGAGCAATATGTTTATTAATAAATCAAAAACTCGGATTGTGTTGGATTGTGTTCTGATCTCGTTTATCAATTTACATGTAATGGGTGTAATGCCACATACATTGGAGAGGCCCCGTCATCTCTGTACTCGAGTTCTAGAGCATAGTCGATTGAAGAGTTAGACCAATATTAGTGAACACAATAGAGGCTGTAAAAGTGAAATAGAAATGTCTGATTTTAGAATTTCGGTGAAAAGTTTTAATAATTATTGGGAACGCGTGATATGTAAAGCATTGCTGATAGGCTCACTGGATTCAAAGATTTATGTGCAAAGTACTGTGACTACGAATATTTTTAAATATGTTTTTGAATCATGTTTGCGCATTGTTTTTAAAAAAATTTTAAATTTTAATATTATTACAATAACTTAATTTAATTTATAAAATATTACATTTTTATTTTAAAATAATAATATATATATAAAAAAGTATTTTTAAAAATATTTAAAAAGTATTTAAATATTTTTTTTATTTATTAGAAAATTAAATTAATATAAAAAAAATAATTTGTTTAAATTATAAGTTAATTCATAATATTTTTAGTTGGTTTTTGTTCCTGAAGATGACAGTTATGCTGTCGAAATATATCGTACGAAGAGTTTTTTATTGAAGTTTTCTTTTAATATATATATATATATATATATATAATTATTATTGCCATACTACCTAACAACCACCGAGTTTCACATGAAATATTTGGCACTTTGCTGGAGGAACTTTTCAAATAATAACGTCTTATAGGGAAAATAATTTCTTGTACAAACTTTGATATTTTTCCCACATGCATAATGTGGACATAAAGCATGAATATGTTATTTCTTCAAGAAATATGCCTTGTCATATATAAATATATTTGGCCTATCTTGTAGTACCAAATGTCCTCATTTATTTTAGCATTCATAACTACTTCATATATAAATAATAATTAATAAATACCATATCATCTCCGTCATTTAAGAATATTACCCAAACCCCACCACCCATCCACTAGATGTTTTTTAGAGGAGAAGTCTCAGAGTTTGTAAATAATATTGTTAACAATTTTATAAGATATCTCAAATAAAAAATAAAACTTAAATATTAATTAAATCTTCAGATAAATCTAAATTTAAAACCCAATAAATTAAAATTCAATTTTTAAAATAAAGAAATTTTTATTGAAAAAGTAGAGTAAAAAATTTTCAAATATTATTATTTATATTCTGCATTTCATAAAGCATAAATTTTATTCATGTAAAACACAAATGCAGACTAATTAAAATTCTTTTTATTTTTATTATTGTTTTAAATAATTGTGTTTTATAATGGCAATGGAAACTTTGAATTTCGATTTGAAAGTGAGTCAATGTGATAATTATTTTATTTTAAATTTTGTTTAATTTTAAACACATTCAAATAAAGTCTAAGTTAAAATAATGAAAATTGTTAAAATTAGGAAAATATTATTATTATTGTTATTAAAAGATAACGCCAATAAAAAACTTTTCGTACGATATATTTCGATAGCATAATTATCATCTTCAGGTACTCAAAACCAACTAAAATTATTATGAATTAACATTTAATTTAAACAAAAATTATGAGACAGAGATTTATAGAAAACCAACTGGTCTTTATACTTCTCCAGAAAGCTTTTGTGAATTTAAGTATAAGAAAAATATGGTGAAAGGATTGATGTATCGTTCATGGTCTTTATCTTCTACTTTTGCTAATTTGGTAAAAAGTGTTGATAAATTGGTTGAGTTGTTGATAAAGAATGGATATTCTAAATCATTTTTATTGTTGATGATAAAAGAGACTGTTGACAAATTGATTAAAAATCTTTGAATGTAATTTGTCAAATGAGTGTGAATTGAGTGTTGATCTAAATAATAGTAAAAATGGATATAAAAAAATTGAGCCTAAGTAGTGGGATGTGTCACATCCAGCACATGTCACATCCAGCACAGTACCCCCCCCCGGCTGAGAGAAAATTTTTCTAAGTCCAAAAGACAAAGACCATGACTCATTCAAGGTCATTTAAACAAAGACCATGACTCATTCAAGGTCATTGGATGACTCATCATATTTTTTCAAGGTCATTTAAACAAAAGACTCATGTATTGATCTCTATTTTCAAGGTCATTAAGCATGACTTTCATCATGACTTATTTTTCAAGGTCATTTAAACAAAGACCATGACTCATTCAAGGTCATTGGATGACTCATCATATTTTTTCAAGGTCATTTAAACAAAGACCATGACTCATTCAAGGTCATTGGATGACTCATCATATTTTTTCAAGGTCATTTAAACAAAGACCATGACTCATTCAAGGTCATTGGATGACTCATCATATTTTTTCAAGGTCATTTAAACAAAGACCATGACTCATTCAAGGTCATTGGATGACTCATCATATTTTTCAAGGTCATTTAAACAAAGACCATGACTCATTCAAGGTCATTGGATGACTCATCATATTTTTTCAAGGTCATTCAAAAGTAGGTCAAGGTCATATTATTTTTAAACATTTTTAAATTTAAATTTACTACTTATAAAAATAAGTAGTATATATTTTGTAAATTTATTTATTATTATTTTTATTATTATTACTATTATTATTATTATATATTGAAAACCGAGACAAATACAACAAATTTATTATAAAGAGACAATTCTACTATAGTAGTATTGTCTAAGAGCTTTATTCAAAGCCCATTCCACATACTTCCGATATCGGGCGGCGCAGCAATGACATCCATCACCACAAGGGTATTCGGGTTCCATATCTTTTGACAAATTGTTTTGTTCGATATCCCATAGGAACTCATCTATTACAGTAAATATCCATATTGATGTATGATTGAATATCAAGTCTGGAATTATTGATGCAGGCTTATCCATGATTCCATGTATTTCTGGATAATAGAATTCCAGACGTTCTTTAATAACTTTAAAATAATCATCTAAAAGCAAGTAATAATAATAATATTAATAATAAATTACCGTAATGTTTAATTTCATTCATAGCTTGAACTGCGCTCGGTACAACCATTTTAATGATAAAAAATGAAATAACAATTACTTTTATACTAATTTAGAGACACACACACACACATCTTTAGCTATAAACAATAAATATTAATTTATATAGATTTAAAAATGATTAAAGAAATTTTAATAATATTATTAGTTTTTAATATGGCCAACTCAATTGTTGTAACCGTTCAAGGTAAAAATTCAACAAGATGTGTATGTCCAGATACCGCTGTATTGATGGATATTTTGTATATGATAGATAGGCCTAGATATTTGAAAACTCCAGTCAAAAGATTATCTGAAAGAATGAGTAATTTAGAATTCCGATTTGAACATACATATGAGACTTTAAAAAGAGCTAAAAACGAATTATATGATGATATTATATATCTAAATAAGACCATTGATACTATCAAAAATGAATTAAGAAAATCAATATTAGAATTGAAAGAAAATCATAAACTTAATGAAAAAATGATGAATCAAGTTCAATATAGTATAAAATTTTATTCTAATAAAACAACTGATCAGTTCAATCATATAATGAAATTACAACAACACCCAGTTAACAGTGGCGGCAACAGCTTGAAAGAAGTTAACAGTGCCAACAAATCATCATTGCCATTTCCATTATATATTTTTACATATTTTCTTAGTATTACATGATTCTGATTGGTCGAATATAGTATAAATAAGCTTACACTTTCATATATTTTTATAAAATGCCAGAAACTAAATTTTTTATAACTTTGTTGAATGAGCTGGTCTCTAATAATAGAGAAGAAGATGAAATCATTAAAAACATGAAATTTATGGTAACCGTACGAGAAAATCGTTGAAGACATTCCATTCGATTATGAAAAAATTCTCAATTTGCCACCATTGGAGAGAAAGAAGGCATTCCAATCAATATTTAGTTACATGTTCGATGAAAATAATAAATGGATGCGAATAATAGTAGGATTAATGTACATGAAACACATGATATTAAAATCTGGATCCGACTATGAAAATTATTTCCAATGGTCTATAGAGGTATATTACTTTATATTGTTATTAATTTATTATTATTTAGGTGATAGAAACAAAAATTGATCCTTGGGTAGAATCAAACGGTGGATGGCCAACGATTATTCAAGTTGCCGCAGAAGCCAAACGCTCTGATATTTATATCGAGAATTGCAAATTTTTATTAAAACTATTCACTGGAGTATCTGTTTTATATTTATGTAACAAAGTTTATCGTAGATTTTAATAAATATTTCTTTGTTATTTTATTAATAAAAAACTATATTTTAAGGATTTATTGATTATTACATGTACATTCTTCATCACCACAAGATTCTATCATAATATTTTCTATAACATGATCAATACAATTCTTAAATTCGGTAGGCTCATCTTTTTCGGTAGCTTCTTCAACATCATTAATATTTTCTTCAGTATCTTCAGTATCCTCAATAATTTCTTCAGAATCATTAATAATTTCAGTATCTCCATCATTAACAATTTCATCACTCTGACATTCAGATTCGCAATCCGATTCTTTACTCAATGCTTCAACTAGAGTCAACATATCTCTAATTTTTACACCGGTTATTTCTTCAAGTTTATCAAACAAAAAGTTTATTAAATATTCTAAACCAAAATTAATTAATTATTTATATTTTATATTTTACCTTTTTCAGACATCATTTTAACACTATTTTAAAACTACTTATAATTTTGTTTATAGAATAACAAAGAAACATTAATACATTTATTAAACACTATACATTAAAATAACTGTGAAAGTCTAGCAGTAACAATTTTCCAGATTGGAGAAAGCACATCGTTTTGATCTGCTTTATATCCTTGGATTGTTATTGTTATATACCAGTTTTCCTGTTCTTTGAATCCTATTTCTGTAAATGCATCATAATATCTGGTATATTGACTCGTGAAGAAAGCATTTTCATTGCATTTTAAATTGGAATTGATCTTTTTGAACGTATTATCTATATCCTTGATATCTAACATTGATAGAGTGCCAGCGAGAGATTGAAATTGAGTCTTATTGAGTTTGACTGGATTTGCCAATTGCATATTAATAGGCTCCTTTAAAAAATACATTTTATAATTGTGGAACATCTGAACTGGTTGGACGCTTATTTTCTTGGTCATATTTGATTTATGATCTTTATAAGGTGGTGACGCACTTTTATACCCTTGACAGAAACTGATTAACCAATCAGAATCATGCATATTAAGTGAATGATAATTGCATGTTAAGTGCGTGACTGTATGTAAATTAACCCGTTGAGTTTTATGATTTTACACATATCATCTATATAAAATGTAATATTATTATTATTACTATACAAATAAAATTACTATTATTATTATTATTATTAATATTATTACTATTATTATTACTATACAAATAAAATTACTATTATTAATATTATTACCAAAACAATAAAACTATTACTATCAACACTAAAACAAAACAACAAAAATAAAATACAAAAACATTTATTACCAACAATAAAACTACCAAAACAATCAAAATAAAATACATTTATTGTCGTAAAAGTTGCATTTTTTGAAAATTTCGTATGGAATTTGCCAGATTCCATTCGACATAGCGCTGATATCGGAAATCACAGCAGCTACACCCCAGAATGCAGGGGTATTCAGTTTCCATCTCCTTGACCGTTCGGTTTATTTCATTGTCCCAAAGGGCTTGTTTAATCAGATTTGAAATATCGATTCGTGTTTCATTATATATCAACTGTTGATGCATTGAAGGTTCTTGATTCTTCAAAATCTCCTTTATTTGAGGATAGTAATAAATAATACGCTCGATTAGCATTGGAGCATATTTGTCTAAATAAAATATAAAAATGAAATAAAAATGATAAATTTACCGTATTCAGCGATATTTTTCTTTGGCATAGCATACATAATATTTTCCATTTTAAAAATGAAATAAAATGAATAAGAAATTTGTTTTAATCAATCATTAGCCAATCAGATATCAACCAATCCGGTGATTTCATTTTGTATGTCACAAACAATATTTTTGTACTCTAGATTTCGCACCCCTAATATGACTATTTTGCCACTAGCAAACACGTTAACACACATTGGGTTGTATTTTAAAAGCCTCAGTGCAGGAAATAATTCTGGTTCGAACATACAAAGACATTTTGTTGACATGTTGTATAGATTGATAGATTGTCCCATATCCATGGTAACTGTAATTGACTGTATTTTAAGATCCTTTATTCTATATTGTAATTTATTGACATCTAAAGGTTTCTTGCATCCCATGATTCTGCATTTGCCGGATTTGAAAAATATTATAGGGTATTTTCCACTCCTATCTACAATTTGCTGGGTTTACCATTTGGAAACGTCATTTTTGATACATCGAAAGTTCCTTTATAATTTATATTTGATAACATAATTAAACAATAATGAAATATTAATCTATATATATGATTTTTAGGAAGAGTTCATTAAATCATATAATATAAACAAAAACCTATAATTATACAAATTAATAATGGAATTAAGAAATGATGCGGTATATCAAATCGTTGGCCCAAGTGGTAGTGGTAAAACTATGTTTGTGTGTAAATTACTGAAATCTAATTTATTTCAAACAAAATTCAACAAGATTTATTGGCATAAGGGTGCAGATGAAGAACATGGATTAACTCAAGATAATTTCTGTAAATTGAAAAACATGAAATAGTAAAGGGTTTCGATAAAAACTGGTCAAGTCGATTAAGGAAAGGTGATGTCATCATTATTGATGATTTGTATCAGGAAGCTAATAAAGAAAAGGATTTTAATAATTTATTCACAAAAATCAGTAGACACGTTGGTGTTACTGTGATCTTTATTACTCAAAATCTATTTCATCAGGGTGGCGCCCATCGAACAAGGAATTTAAATGTTCAATATTTAGTTATTTTCAAGAATCCTAGAGATGCAACAGTTATTGATTTTCTTGCTCGACAGGCATACCCTAATAATCGTAATTTTCTCATCAGTGCATTTCAAGATGCTACAAAATCACCACATGGATATATATTTCTTGATTTCACACAACAATGCAATGACGATTTACGGGTAAAAACCGATATTTTCAATAAAGAAGGTGCCATGGTATATAAACAAAGCTGAAAACTTTAACATGTAAAAATGTTTATGAAATCCAGGCTTAAAAATATCCGAAAACTTAGACAAAGTATTAAAAAGACTATAAATAAGTTCCACCAAAAACCAGTTATACACCATCTAAAAAACTAATAACCGAGAATTACCCTGCAATGAATCTAATTTCGAAAACATTATTAAAAAGAGTAAGAAAACAGATAAATTGTAAAAAATCATAGGAGTTTCCCATATTTTAATGCATTGTTAAAGGCTTCGAGTATGAAAAGAATGTCTATTTTACAATCTTTTCCAACTTTTGTTGTCGATGATTTACTCAAAATTCTACTAAAAGTAGTCAGAGGTAAAATTAAAATCAGTAATTCTAAAAACTAGTATTGAATAAACATCGTAAGCCTTGTTATCACTAGTAAATAATAAAAATCGTAAGCAAATGAGAAAAATCATATATAAACAACAAGGTGGTTTTATCGGAGCAATGTTACCATTAGCATTATCATTATTATCACAATAAACGATGGGGCAATCATTACCTAATGTTAAATTAAAATTTAAATCATCTTGTTGTAATGGAGAAGATTTGGACGAACCCAGAAGACGAGGCAGGTTTCGGTGGAGTGGCAAAGTTAAAGAAAAGAGTCCCAAAGTCGAAAAAGGAAACGCAAAAGTGGTTGTCAGATCAGCTTGCGTACAGTTTAAACAAACCAATGCGGAAAAGATTTCCAACGAGAGCTTATAAGACATTCGGTATTAATGATTTATGGCAAATGGATTTGATGGAGATGATACCGTATTCGAAAATTAACAAGGGTTATAAATATATTTTAACGTGTTTTGATGTTTTCAGTCGTTTTGCTCGCGGTGTACCAACAAAGACAAAATCTGCAGAGGAAATATCTAAAGCAATTAACTCAATGTTTAAAAATGAGCATCCAGACAATTTGCAAACCGATTTAGGTATTATTATTATTATTATTATTATTATTATTATTATTATAGGCAAGGAGTTTTACAATAGTAAAGTTAAGCAAATCCTGGATCGTCTGAAAATAAATCATTATTCTGTACATTCTCAATACAAAGCCGCTCATGTTGAAAGATTTAACCGGACATTGAGGGATAGATTGAAGAAATATTTCGTGCATCAAGGTAATAAAATATGGATAAATGTATTACCGAAAATACTTGTTAGTTATAATAATTCATCACATCGAGGTCTGAATGGTTTGAGACCCGTAGATATCAGCTCGAAAACATTAGCTAAATCAGTACGATCTAAAACAGTTGCTATTACAAAACCAAAATATAAAGTTGGTGATTACGTTAGAATTAGTAAAATATCTGCTTCACCTTTCATCAAAAATTTCGATAGTAATTGGAGTGATGAGGTATTTCAAATTACTAAAATTAATACTAAACAGAGTCCTGTAATGTATGTTATTAAAGATAGTGATAACAATTTAATACAAGGGAAATTCTATGAACAGGAATTACAAGTTATTTCCAAACCTACAGTGTTCAGAATTCAGAAAATATTGAAAACTAAAATGGTGGGTAAGGATAAACAATACTATGTCAAATGGCATGGATATCAAAAACCCTCATGGATATCATCAAAAGACCTAGTAAAATGAGTTTCTATACAATTTTACCGAGTAATAGTTGCCCACTAATCCATCCGGAAAATCAAGCAAGTAAATTTATGGTTGATCTTCAAAATCCATTTATTTACATGGAAATTGGGAAGTTGCTTTGCAAGACTTTACATTTGTGTACAATACATTCCCATTTTATAGTCATTGTAAAATCGGTTACAAGAAACGTGTACCCAAAACCTGTAGTGGTATTTTCTCAATCAATAATTTTGAACGATATTGTCATATTCCGAATCAGATTTTAGATGAAAATTGTGGCATGTTTTTCAAAGATGGATTGAATGTTAGTTGTGATTATAGTCCATTTACAATAAAGTTTGAAAGTATTGAGGATGCCAAGCGAATGGGTTGTGATAAGCTTAGCATTGTTGTTCCTGGTACTGAATACCTAATACGTTTCAAAACATTTGATGAAAAAAGTGTAACAATCGAAAACATCAAAATATCACTATCATATATTAATGAAGTTGAAGAGACATTTACATTTACTAATGATTTATATATTGAAACACTTGAAGAATTACATAAATATATTTCATTCAATTGTTTACATATATTTAAAACTATTGAATTTGTTAAAGATGGATTATGTAAATTCAGTCTGAATAATAACATTTGTGAAATTACATTTGATAAAATTTGGCTAATACATTGGGATTAGATAAGCAAACATATAGACAAGTGCTTTTGGTGTACGCAAACCAAAAATAATAAAACTTCATAGGCAAATGTTCATATATACTAACATCATCGATCCTATAATTGTTGGTGATTCTTTGGTTCCTCTTTTGAAATCTGTTTGGTTGATAAACATGACCAGGATGAAGTTGTCAATATAAATATTGATAAATCCATGTACTTACCGGTATCAACATCATGTATAAACAATATAGAAATAAATATTCGTGATGATAGCGGTAAATTTATTGAATTTAGTAAGATACAAAAACTCATTGACATTACATTTCGTAAATTAGATGGCCAATAACGATATTATTAGTATGTATAGTGGTAGCCAAAGTGGTGGCGAATTACCATATTTATTGGTAAACAGTATGGATCAGGTTGGTTGAGAACAATTGGTAGATTTGCACTTCCTATTCTTAAACGCTTGGTAGTTTTGGTATGAACTGCTAAAGATGTGATAATGAATGAGCAGAAAATATTCCATCTCTGAAATCAAATGCATTATCCGAGTTAGGGAAAGTTCTACCTAGTGTTGCAGGTATGTTTCAAAAACAGGAACCAGCACCGGCTCAAAACGTAAAAGACATCATAAACATATAAACAAACGAATGAAAGGACATGGAACTATATTTCAAAAATGATTTGTGGTAAATCTGAATTGTGCTTATTTGATAGACCGTCTCCCCAAGCAGTAATTGAAATGGGGGCATTTGAAGAGGTATTCCCGATGAATTCTATTATGGATAGTAGAACCGATATTGAATTTTATATTAATGGTTCCAAACTGAATATTAGATTTGAATGATACATTGTTAACTGTTCAGATCAAAGTTGTAGATAAAGATAGAAAACCGTTGGGTGAACCTAGTGATGTAATACCAAACAATTTCTTGTTTCATACACTTTTAAAGATGCAGTTCTCGGATTTAATAATATCAAGATTGAGGGTGGTAACAGTACATATATTCACAAAGCTCTAATAGAAACTATTATAATTACAATAGTGATACTAAAAATACATGTTTAACTCCTATGGGTTATGGTAGTGATGATGATAGGAAAAAGTGGATTAAAGGATCGAAATTATTTACCATGTGCTCATCATTACAACTCGATTTTATGGATCAACCGAAATATTTACTCCCAGGTGTTAATGTACACATTAGATTGAAAAGATCTGATTCGGCATTATCACTAACAAGTGCCACACACACCAATTCTTCAATTAGTTGATGCAAAATTATTGTAAGAAGAGTTCGTGTTGAGCCTTCTGTATTAGCCGGTCATCAATTGGGGCTTAATTCTAAGCATGCAATATATCATTGAAAACAAAGGAAATTGTTCAATTTGCTATTGCTAAGGTTCAGCTTCTTTCTATAAGGAACAAATATTTGGAGATAGAAGAATGCCCAACTTTATATTGGTAACATTTCAAAGTGAATCTCAATATAATGGATCATACTTAACATCGAGCTCAATTTTCAAAAACTTTGGTGTAACATCGCTAACTTTATCGAAAAATAGTGATTATAGAGAAACATATACTCAAGATTCGAAAATGATAATTATTGTGCTACATATATGCAGAGTATAGTTAGAAATATGGTTATTTGGATAAAAACCTTAATTGTGGTATAACTCTTGAAGATTTTAAAGCAAATATCCATTCTTCACATTTGTATTGGACCGATTTCGATTTAAATCAGAGTCAATTACCTCAAAAATGGTAATTTACGATTAGATATAAAGTTTGCTAAAGCTACAACTGAACCGGTACATGTTGTAATATATGGAGTGTTTGAAAATGAAGTTCAAATAACTGCAAACAGAACAGTGTTGGTTTGAACAGAGTTCAAACATTGTTGGTTTGAACGAACATTGTTGGTTTGAAAATGTTGGTATAATGTATAGATAATTTATGATAGTTTGTCATGGAGTAAGTTTTTAAATGTATTATTAATATTATTGATGTAGTTCTGTTCAGGTCTATCGATTGGAAAACAAATACTAGGACATGAATTTTTAGGGGTTTTTCCTCTTGATAAAATTCCATATTTACGTAATAATCAAGCATATCGTCAATACTCAATCATCTCATCTCGGTGGAGAACATTGGTTAGCAATATATATGAAGCCTAGCAAGATATTTGTATTGATCCTATGGGTTTCTATTATCGGCTTTAATGGTTTCGAAACTGCAAACAATGGGTAAACCTATTGTCTATATAAAACTATGTATCAAAAACCATGGACCTTAACATGTGGTCAACATTGTTTAGCTTGGTTATTATCAAGAGATTTGATGATTAATAAATGTATTAAGTTTATTGTTGTGTTTTACCTATTAATATTTTTATTATTATTACTTTTTATAAATATTATTATTTTTATATTCTATTATTACTTATTATTATTATTTTATAAATATTATTATTTAATAATAATTATTATTATTATAATTATTATTATTATTATTTTATATTATTATTAATATTTTATATTATTATTATTAATATTATTTTTATTATTAATATTTTATATTATTATTATTAATATTATTATTATTATTAATCTTTTATATATATTAATTATAATATTATTTTATTATATTTATAAATATTATTTATTATAAAGATAATGCATCATCACAAAGACAGTGCATGATAAGTGCGTGATCACAAAGACAGTGCAAGATAAAGTGCATGATCATCACATGATAAGTGCATGCATACACAAATTGAATAAAGAAAACACATGCAAACAAAGTATATATGTGATTTCAAAGAAAACACATACAAACAAAAGTATGTATGTGATTTTCAAAGAACGCATGCAGTCACAGTGTAGACTGATGTGTTTTACAAAGGAAAACATGTCTAAAAATCTCTCACCTATATGTGGTATTGCTTAAATGTGATTTGCTAAATCCTGAAAATATATCTCTTTATAAACATTGACAAATGTAGAATTTGTCACAATTATTCAAAATTTACTCGCGGATTTCAAAATTTTAAAATGGAGAACTCAAGAATTTTACGCCAATTGTTGGTCGATAAAAATGTAAGGATTTTAATTTATTTTTAATTTATTATTATATTTTTCTAGATTGGTATCTTTAACAGAAATACAAGATCATTAGATCGCAAAAATGCATATAATTATCGAAATGATGTAAAATTTAATTTATATAGTTTCTATTATAATATTAGAATATTTTAGATCGAATACAATGTATTATCGATAGCGAAGATGATATATTATGAAGATGTAAAATTTAATTAATTATAATATTTAAAAAACATTTAAAGTTGATTGATGCAATGACAATAATTATGCCACCAGTTTGAATGCCCCATTCTGGGATACAATAATTATGCACCGTTGGAGATCCCCCATTTCGGGGATGACAATATATCCACCGTTTGGAGAGCCCCCATTTCTGGGGAACAATAAAACACCGTTTGGAGAATGCCCCTCGTTACTGAAGATATGGAGACCTCTCTCTATAGAGGAGATGATTCGTCGAACAGAATAAATGTTAAGTTTTTTATTTATTTTATTATCGAATAAGTTAATGGAAGAAGTATATTAAAAGATTACATCAAAATCAATAATTTATAATTAAAAAATTTAAATAAGGATCTAATTATTCAAATTCTAAAATATATTTTAAATATAATTAAAGTATTATTTAATAATACTTTAAATATCATTAATTAAAATTTTAAAATATTAACTGAAACATATATAACATCATAAATAAAACAAATAAGTTAACAAAAGTTTGAATTAATAAGCATTTTTATTATAGATTCTTACATAATTGAATATATATGAATTAATAGATATTAATAGATATTTTATTTAAATAGTTTGCAGTGACATGCAAATATTTGTATTTAAGGTTTATTTCATAGAATTATTTTAATAGTTTTGCCAGTGAGCATCAAAATTATTGTATAAGTTTATTTTAAATTATTAGATATTTATATCATAAGTTACTATATAGTTTTTAATTTAATATTTTTATTAGGTCACTTTTACAATCCAAGTATTCGGCATCTCATCATTGCAACAAATGAACAGTTGCCATAAGATGAAAAATATTACCTGCCATAATTTAATGGCAATCAAACTTTTTATCGCGCCATAACAAAACACCAGAACATAAATAAAAGAATTTTATAGGAACAGTTCCATTTAAATTCTTTCAAAGTCCGAGTAAAATAAATATGTTAATAAAAATAAAAAAATAACGTCAAATATTGAATAATGACAAAATAAAACAAACATCAAAGAATAAAAGACTGCATGCCTATTAAATTATATGCCAATAAATATTAAAAGAATCATCGAAATCATGATGATGATAGATTATATTATAAATATGAAATATATAATTATACATATTATAAATATGAATTAATATTATAAATATAACCTATTATAAATTACATGAAATACTATAACATTAATGAAAATGATTTTAAATAATATACACTATTTAATTATAGAAATACATATAATAATGAAAAATTAATAAATAATACCTTTATAAATATGAAAATTATATAAAATAATGAAAATTTATAAATAATATACCATTTATAATTACATGGAAAATACTATACTACTATAAATGGAATATATATACAAATTCAGGAAGGTTCTGTATAGAAATGAGACCGAACTTTCAGTAAAATTTAAATGCGCTATCAAACTATTACGTTTTGACATATATCTAAACGCGCAACTTAATTACTAGTATCTTTAACTGTAATGACGATCAGTAATAATTAAATTTTTTAGAGATAAATCAAAATGGGACAGAGCCGTATAAATTCATTCGCAGTATTAATTATTCTGATAAGATGGCGGATCCGTGACAAATTAATTTTTTCAAATATGCGGAGACATTTTCAGATACTTTTTTAAGTGAAGGCGTTATAAGGCTTAATGAAAAAACTAGAACACTTAACCATTTAGCAAGTGTGATGGCGTTGTAATTAATATTATGGAATTCATTTTATTTATAACAAATATGCTCTATTTCATCGTTTGTCGATATATATAAATTATAAACCCCTTCTAGCATGAAAATAAGGAGCTTATTAAATAAAAAACATGACGAACAAGTCTTCCTTTACTCTATTCTTAATTTAATTAAAGAAAGATATTATTGGTGATAACCCAAAGAGTCTCTAATTTACCATTTTATAGACGAATTAGAGTTACGATGATGTCACGGATTGTCCTGAATTTAATAAAAAATCCACATTTCGAAAAAAAAATTCGACTTGTAAAGTTAGCAATAAAAGTGTTATTCGTACCAACCACTGTTATTAAATTGATGAGGTTCCGAATTATAGTCTTTACACATCCTCATTATAAGTTTTGCTCTGAGCAAAAAGTCACTGCGGGACACCACTTATTTATTATAATTATACTTGAAATTAATGATAAGCATATCTTATACGCTGTGAACAATATAATCTGCACGTTAATGATTTCGCCTACTCAAACCTGACTCGTAAATTCAATTGTGTCGTTTGGGTCACATTGCCTTAATGGGTTATATGATTAGATAATGCATTCAATTACACATTGTTGCATTATGCGCACAATCAGTACTGGCACAACCCTTAACGATCCACGGAAATAAAAGATTTAGGATTCTAAATTTTCTAAACAATATTCACCCACGCTTTTGTGATTTATGCCGATTTATGAATGGTTTCTACCTCCTGATGATAGACATCTCAGATTCATATGCGTATGTGCAGGCAGGCCTTTTATAATATTAAGATAATACTAAGAACAAAATCATTTACATTACTTTACGGACTTGATTTGCATTCGCGTGTTATTCCTTCAAGAAATGTATGAGGAATTGCACTATGAATATTGTTATTCCCGTACTATTGATTCGGAGGTGAAATAATTGATGCGGCTATGATCTTTCAAGTGAGGATTCGAACGTTTAAGTTCTTGCGGAACCTTTATTTATGTAATAAAACGATTGTAAATCCGGTTAGAAGCATCATTGCACTTTCTGGTCTTACTAGGGAGTTGCCGAAAATAGTAATATAGTCGTAGGATTTATCGGTTTCTACTCATAGTTTTCATAATTTAGAGGGTATGACCTTCACCTTTTTAAAATATGGGTCCGATCGCATTTCCTTCCTGGAATTATAGATTCATACCGACCTCTACAGAAATTCTATATTTCATTAATTGTTCACATTAAAAATTGGCTGTTCGCTTTATCGAACAGTATGCAATTTGTTAATTTTCGTTATGCTAAAGGGCTTGTTGAACGCTAACTTCTCTTCTTGACTTCGCTGTCTTCTACACAAGGTTCTATAGTCGACTAGTCTAAGGTATTTTCCACATATATTTGCTGTTTCGGAAGGGAAGTTCTTGAGACTATCTATTAATGAGTTGGCCTTCCAATTTTGGCAGGGGGGCGTAAGTGAGATGAGTACGTAGGAAGCACAAATAATCTGGACGCAGCAAACTGTAGGACCTTTGCGTGATTATGATGTTAATTACCTTACACTTGACGATTATTCATCGCTTGCGGATATTATTCAAACTTTTTTTTTTCTCATTGCAAAGGCTATTTGTTTACAATGGTCTTGAATCTTAAATTTTATGGACATTCCGGGTCATATGTATGGTCTTCGCGCTTATGACATTAACGGCACATTGAACTTTTTACAGGATGGAAATTGTTCCTATTTTTACGAAGGTGAGAAATACGGAGGGTGGATGGTAAACATCTTGCTTAACAAACATATAACATGCTGGAATTCGGAGGATACAGAATTATATGTCAGTAGGATAAAATGATACTGGTATGGTTGGATCTGCAGCCAAGTCTTCCTTCGCATGATTTTACGTGGGATGCTTAGTGATTGAGTTTGGCATGAGGTTGCATTGAGATGAATGTTGCGAGATGTTGTGAATATCTGATCTCGCCATATGGACTATACTATGGAAGTTGATACAGATTCCAGTATAATTTTTACATGATTTTTAATGGGACTTTCGATTATGGACCGGATAGATGTCCCACCAAATCAAAGTGAGAAGTTAATGCTAACGCCATTATCCTAAGCACGAACTATGTTCTTCATTGGAGGCTTTCAGGCCTTTATCTTTCTCTCAACGGGGCTAGTTCTTACAATAGATAGAGCTAATCTCTCTCTT